>VDFB02271358.1:728647985-728921694 GCA_007258455.2 Sequoia sempervirens | reverse complement strand
GGAGGAAAGGAGGAAAGGAGGGAGGGATGGAGGCAGAGAGAGGTTAAATAGATAGAAGTATAGAGGTAAGGAGAGTGTGAGAGATAGGTCTATAGCATAAGGGATAAAAAATGAGTGAGATAGAGAGAGAAAGATGATACAACTTGCTGACTATTGAAACTTGACCTCCTAATTACAAAAATTTGACATGATAATTACTAAAATTTGACTAAGTCTAAATTTTTTGAGATCTTCCAAAAACTAGAATTTTCATTATAACTCCTAGAGATCTGAAACCACTCTCAAACATCTTGAAACTATATACATGAAATATAATTTAAAGTATAAGAAAGTAAATGTCCATATGTAATTGTAAACTTATAATTAAATGTTTATTTCATGTATATAGTTTCCCTAAAGTATAACAAGAAGAAAGAGACAAGAAAAAGAGAAGAAAAAAACTTCAATGTAGACCAAAGTGCTCACGTTTTGGAATTTTTTTTATTTCAAAAAATGCACATTTTTTGAACTCAAAATGCATGTGTTTTTTGAAATTTAAACCATAATGCAAGTGTGTTATGGCTTGATAATGAATGATCCTAGGCTAAATCATTATCAAGCCATAAGAAAGAGTGTTTTACTATAACATGCTCAGATTTTTGCTATTTCAGGACATGAAAAAGTAAATTGGCCACAAATTGGCTACCCATCTTTTTGCACCTACCCCAAATGCTTCAGCCACATTATTTGTCCCTTCCCAAATTTCTTTTGGTTCCATTACCAAAATACTACCATTACTGTCCCTAACCACACAACCTATTCCCGATGGCCCTAGGTTTCCTTTTGAGGCTCTGTCAAAGTTTATCTTGATCCTACCATCATTCAGCTATATCCATTTTACCACTTCCCTCTCTTTTGAAGTGGAATTTCCCCAACATAGCTCCCTAATGGGTCAGATATTTATCCCTAGCCATTGTACTTAAACATGCTTATCCTAAGTTGTGTATGGTACCTTTGACTTAAAGTATTTGGATGTTGCAGCTCCAACAATATCTTCAATAGAGTGGTTTATTTTGAAGAAAATTCTATGCCACTATCTCATTTTCTCCTGGAATAGCCTCCTATTCCTCTCCTTCCAAATCTCCAATACTACTACAGAAGAACAAACATTCCAAATACATGAAAGTGTAGATCTTCCATCCCAGTGTGGCCAAGAAATAAATAGTTGATTCAAATATTCTAATAGAGGGCCTTTCCAACCTAACTAACCATGAACCATATTCTAGCAATGGGAAGCAATGTCACATTGAAGTAATAGGTGGTCCACTGATTCCTCACCTTGTTCACACATAATACACCGTGAGGGCCCTACAAACCCTAACATTTTCCTCCACTCTCTTGTGATTATTTTACCTTGAAATGAAAGTCAAGAAATGGTCCCCACCTTCAAAAGATACTCCTTGCTCCATAATAGATGAGAAGCCCATACTTCCTCCTGGCCTCTAGACTCCAAAAATTGATACCCAAGTTTAATCGAATAACTTCCACTAGAGGCTCCACACCACACCACCCTATCCTCACCACTGTTTAGAAGCACCCTCCTGCTAGCAAAAATCTCCTTCATTAGAGATAATTGATCTGCCATTAACCCCATTTGGCTAATATCCTTCCAGACCCACTCTTCACCATTAGCACCAAGTGCTTTCGCTCCAGATAGTCCCTAACTCTACTACCCCATTGTTGTGTTAAAAGTAACTTCAAATTTAGTACCTGGGGATTTTTAGCCAATGCTAAGAAACCTTCCCATGAATCCTCCTAAAAAATTTCCATCCTCCCATCTCCAACCTACCATGTAATATTTTCTACAATAATTGTTTGGTAGGAAACTATGAAATTCCAAATTGTTGAACCTCTAGGGGGTTTTGAATCATAAAGATTATATTACTAACAGCGGAGTAAATATATTTTGACTTTAGAATCCTGACCCAGAGCTTATTTGGATTTGAATGCATACTCCACACAAATCTTGCACTCATAGCTTCATTCATTACCTATCAATTTCATGGACATGATCCTCCATCCTCCTTAGGCCTACAGATCTTCTCCCATGCCAAAAATGCTATCTTATCCTACTCTTGTGCTCCATTCCAAAAGAACTTAATCATTTTCTACCCAATTGTGCTAATAACCTTTTGTGGAATCTATAGATGCATCATTGAAAAGATTGGAATAGAAGAAATCACCAATTTCAGCATTAAAATTTGCCCTGCCAAAGTCAACCATTGGCTCTTCCACCTATCCATCTTCCATAAGCAACAATCAACCAATTTTTTCCAAAGGGACACTTTACAGGGGCCACTAAATAGAGGAATTCCTAGATATTTACTTGGTACTATTCTAGGTCTCACCTCCAAAATTTTGTTGATTTCTCTTTGCTTTCTTATTAGGCTATTAAAGAAAAAAAATTGACTTTATCCAATTCACACATTTCCCTATAAACATATTATAATGATCAATGGTTTGCTTCATAATTTGAGCCTCACTAAGAGTGGCTTCTCCCATTAGAAAGGTATCATCTACAAACTATAGATAGGATATTGGTTCAACCCACTAGCAACCTTAATCCCTTTCCACCTTCCATCAGCCATGTATTTTGTAATCAAATGTCCTATTAAAGCTTCAACCAAAAGGAAAAGGGATAATGGATCCCCTTTCCTTGTACCTTTCAAGGATTCAAAAAAACCTTGAGGGCTTCTATTAACTAACACCAAAAACCTTAGGGTATTAATAAAAATTCCCACCTACTCAACCCAAGCAACATTAAAGCCAAAATTTCTCAACACTTGCAACAAAAACACCCAATTCACCTCATCATAAGCCTTACAAATGTCCAATTTTACCATCATTATTTATGTTTTTTCCTTCCTTACTGAATGAATAGCCTCATGTGCTATTATGATGCCTTTAACAATTGATCTTTGTTGGCAAAAACCACTTTATTCTTTTGAAATAACTGAATTTAAGACCAAATTTAACCTATTTTCAATTACCTTCAAAATAACTTTATACATTGTATTACAAAGGGAGATTGGATGGAAATTGAAAGAGATAATCTCATCTATTTTTAGAATGAGTGCTATCAAAGTGTTATGAAAATATCTCAACACAAAACCACACCTCTGAGCTCTTCTACTACCTCCCATAAATCAAAATCAAAAAAATATCCCACAACTATTGATAAAAACATGTCAGAAACCCATCTAGTCTAGGGGCCTTATCCCCACCTAACTCGAAAAGAGCCTTTTTTACCTCCAACATAGTTACTGATTCTAAAAGCAAATTGTTTTGTTCTATAGAAACACAACTAGGAATCACATTCCAAAACTCTTGATCCACCTCCTACACTTGATCTTTTTCAGTGTTACATTTAAAAAAATGAACTGCCTCATTATTAATTTCCTCCATATTCCTTAAAATGTTACCCTACTAGTCAGAAATTGAGAAAATATTATTGCTTTCCCTCCTTGCTCTCACTAAATTGTGAAAAAAAAAATTGCAATCCTTCTCTTAGCCATGTTTCTCGAGACTTTTGACACCAAAATATCTCCTCTCTTCACAATATTTTAGCATATTCCTTATTTAAAGCCTTCTCTTTCCCAAAGTCTTGATCCATCATTCCTCCCTCGATGACTTTAGAATGGAGATTTCTTAGGGCCTCTTCTAGCTTTAGCTTTTTATCAAAGATATTTTTGAATGCTTCTTGATTCCATCTTTTAAGACATTCTTTTAGAAACTAGAGCTTTTTGAAAAAGATATAGGCCTTATTTCCATTTCTTATTGGAGCCGAATTCCACCAGCCACTTACCAAGTCCTTAAAACCTTCTACTCTAAGACACATTTTTTCAATTTTAAAAGGACACCTTACCGATGTCACATAAACTTGGAGATTAATGCTAATCGGATAATGATCTAAGTCAACCATTGGAAGAGTTTTAGCTTCGTGCACCCAGTTTGCCTCCATCTACCCTCCCAAAAAGAAATGATCCAAATTTTCAGCAATGTGTAAAAAGCCACTCCTCTTATTGGTCCAAGTGAAGTCCCCTTTTCTGAATTTTACCTCAATTAAGCCACTCCCTATGAAAAAATCACTAAAAAAAAATTTGAGCCCTACTACCCCAACCTAACCCACCCCTCTTATCATCAATGTGGAGTATAGTATTAAAATTTCCTCCCAGTAAGCTTAGAGATTCACTTTCTCCATCCAATAAATTTGTAATCTCCTGCCAAAGGGCCTTCTTGCCAACAACACTATTTGGTCCATAAACATTTATTACTACAAACATAGCATTTAGTGTTTTAGAGAAGACCCTTACCCCTTTCCAGTGGCTTCCTTGTTGGATTACCCAAACATTCACCTTTGAATCATCCCACAACACACCTAAACCACCAAATTCTCTAATAGCCTCAACCATTGCAGACCTCCATCTACTAAATTTGTGCATAAAAAGCATACTTTCCTCATCTTTGAGCTTGGTTTCCTATAACAAAAGAAGAGCAGGTCATGTTTCATCAAGGCACCTCTTGATCAACTTCCATTTATCAGGGGCTTACAACCCCTAACATTCCACAATATAACCTTTATCCCTCCTAGGAAAAGGAATATAGCCTTTTCCAATCTTAATTTTATTTGGCCCGTCGCACAACTAGCCATTTCATACAGTTCCCTTGCTATTCTTTCCCCTCTTCTCATCTTCTCTCCAATTTTTACATTTTTTGATAAAGCCAAAGACAGTCCTAACCTTCTTTTGTCCTTAATTCCTAAGGAAGAATTCATATCCAAATCATTTGACATCAAATCCTCTTTCTCATCTAGAAAACATCCCTCTTCATCACTAGAGTGATTTTCTTCCATTCCAACTTATTCGAAAGAATTTTCCAAATTTCGTATTGGGGAAATTTGAATGACCTTGTGAAAAACTTCCTCTTCACCCAATGAACAGTCTCTTCCATTTTTACAATGAAAATTGATGCTTCCATCCTATTCCCCATAGGGTATTCTATCATGGGTAAATCCACTTTCTTATTGGGGGTCTCCATTTTCTCTCTTTTATGCCCTTTAGGGTCTCCATTATGAGGTGTATCATAAACATTGCAAGCTAGAAAACTTGTGTGCTTCTCCATTGAAGACATAACCTGGTCTTCCTGTTTCTTCAGTTCCACCTCAGGCTGTGAGTATTGGTAGCATCCCAATGTGAATAGTAGATCTATCTCTTTCCTTTGAAAACTATCTTGATTCCAAAGACCCAAGTTTCCTATAGAGTACACCTCACTTGGATTGTGAGTGTGAATTCCTGAAAAAACCCCCATATATTCCCTCTCTAACTCTTTGCTTAAATTTATCATTAATTCAACCAATGCATTCTATGCTAGACCTTTTCCTTTCTCATATTTTGAACATTCACTTGTTGCATGGCCTACCCCTTTACAAAAAGAGTACTATTCCATCATTTCTTCCAATTCTATTTCCTATTGCCAAATTCCTTCCCCTATTTTTAACTCCACCATTTCTAGGAGAGGATGAATTGCTTGCTTGCTAGAGGATGTAAATACAAGTATACATACTGAGCTCCTTCTTTTCCAGTGCTTCATCTGCTTTCACAAAGACACCCGACTTAATGTGTATGCTTTTGAGAGTTTCTAAATCCCAATACTCATGGGGAAGATTGTACAAATGTATCCATATCAAGATCTCTTCTAGCTTCTCCTTTCTTGGGTCAAAATTTGGTACCTAGTGCTTAATGTAAAAACCCGTCCCATCCATCAGAAATGGTCCATTATTTAAAATCCATTCCTTGACTTGAGAATTTTGGAATACTACAAAAAAATACCCATTTGGGAGAGTTTTCAAGACACAATCCTTCCCCGAGTGGTCATCACACCAGTTTTGAACTTTTGTAAAAATTGGCCAATTCCCACTCCATTTCATAAAGAAGGCATTATCATTATAAAGACACACTGAATCCACCTAGTCATTTTTATCTAATAACATACTTATTACCTTGGACTAGATGCTATTTGGACATACCTTGCTCATCTGCATAGGGTTCTCCTAAGTTTTTGGGTGCCAAAAACTTGGTTCAAGAATCTTTTTGAAGATGCCTGGACAAAGATGCCTAGACTCCCCATATGCAAAGTCACATACCCCCATTTGTTTCTTGGATTTGGAGATCTTTGAAGTGAAACCCCATTTCCAAGTTCTGAGCTACGCTGCCTAGGGTTTTCGAAGCCTTCCATGCTTGAGATGTGGTCTCCATGCCTTATTAGGATATCTCTCTCTATTTCTCTACTTAAAAGGCCATCACTCCTATGAATCACCATAAACTCAAAATCCTGGTGCCTTGGTAATAGCTTGATTCCTTCATTGCTCTACCATTTTAATATGATTTAATTAAACTATTAAGTTTTAATAATTTAAATGATTTAAGGGAATAGGGTGAATTCGTAACATAATTAAATAATTGATGTTATTTAGTTAATTAGGAAGAATAAAGTTAGATTAGGACTACATTAAATAAATAAAATTTATTTAATTAGTTAAAAATGATGAAAAAGTTGAATTAATTAAATAATGTAATATTATTCAATTAATAGGGGAGATTAGGGTTTTTGATGTAAATGATGTGAAATGTAATGATATTAGGTGATAATAATGTCGATGATGATAAAATGTCATTTAGGATTTATGCAATAAGTGTTAGGTCATTTAAATTTCATAAGAGATTCTTCCTCACTTCTTCCAAGATCCTTATTTCATACTCCAATAATAGCAATACCTCCTAAATCGATTCCACTATCTAGAAGACAAATGTTCCTTAAATTCTTAATTCTTCTCTTTAGATCATCCCTATCCCTTTCAAATTTTATTCTAATAAATCCTTCTTTAAGATAATCCAATTACTAAATGACATCTTGATCTAGAATCATTATGCATTTTACAACCATAATTCTACACATGGTGATTATTATGAATGACATCGCCCTTATACCAACAAGGGGGTTCCTCTTATTTAGAGGTGGATATTACTCAACCATCAAATAGTATGTTCCTTTATATTTAAAGAATAAGAAGTATCTTGAGAAAATAAGGATGAATTATCTTAGCTTCAACATTCTTTTGGGGGAAGATGTGTATTATATTGAATATTGATGATTATTTTTTTA
Organism: Sequoia sempervirens; assembly: GCA_007258455.2. Taxonomy (NCBI): domain Eukaryota; kingdom Viridiplantae; phylum Streptophyta; class Pinopsida; order Cupressales; family Cupressaceae; genus Sequoia; species Sequoia sempervirens. Next base: position 728,914,494 of record VDFB02271358.1, on the reverse strand, counting down.
TAATTATTTTCTAAATATTTTTTATTTACTTGTTTCTATTGGTCCTAATTGCTATTTTTGAAAACCCTCATATGTGAACACCATTATTTCACTTGAACTTATCATTTTTTGATTTTTTTTTTATTGTGTAAATAAATTTTTATAGACTTATGTTATATAATATTTTTACAATAAAATTAACAAAATAAAAGTTATTAAAAATATGAAAACTTGATATTTCAAGTTTACTGACTATTTTCCTCATAAATTAATGTAAAATAGAAAAATAATACAATCATAAAAAATTACATATTTGAAAACTATACATTTCCATCTATAATTAGTTTTTATTTCATAAAATTTATAAAAAAAAAACTTATCAGCCATATTGCCAAATGTATCTTTCTTCTCTTGACATTACCATGACCTTGTACTTGTAGGTCCAAGCTAAAGTTTGGGTTACCTTTAATTTTCTAAGGCTAAATCCAAATGAAAAACTTGTATTTTTGGAATGAGTACCCACTTTAAAATGGGTACCTATTCTAAAAAATGAATAGATACTTTATTTTAAAGTTGAAAATAACACTTCCCCTAAAAGTGAACCCAACTTCTTACAGTTACCCACATATCTCCTCCCCCTTTCTCTTTGAATATAATTAAATTTTTCATGGTGATTCTCACCATACCATAAGTCACCTTCCTTTTGTCTTTTAGTTCTAGATGTAGATCTATCATTACTAGACCTAATTTTTTATCTTTTACAAATGAAAATTCATCATTTCTAACCTAATTTAAATTATAATTTGATGAATTACCTTTTTTTTTACTCCATTTAATCTATTATTTCTTCAATTCCCTAGGTAGCTTCTTATTTAGATAGTTCTAGAATATTGATCTACTCATATCCATTGCAAAAATATTTGAATAAACTTTATGTTAGTTATAATAGATCCCCCACCTAATTAGGGGATAAATAAAAGGAATATAACAACTTCAAGTATCATAAAACTAAAAATACTATTATACATTCCATTATTTCATGAATGTCATGACAAGATGTAGATAATTATTGAGAAACATGTCATAATTTGTACTTCTATTGGGGCTTTGAATCTAAACACAATTCAAACACTAACCCAAATGCAATTACCAATTTACATAGTAGAGCTTCCAATCTCTTGAATTCTCATAGAACACATGTGATAAGACTACTAACAACCCCTTCTATACTATATTATATTAACAAATTAAAATCTCTATAATGTGTTGTAGTGAATTTGGGAGTTGTCAATCATGATGAGTTCCTCTACCTCTACAATAGATGAATGTGAAGAGGAGGAGAATTAGAAAGTTTTATGTTTTTAATATCAATAGTCATGAATAAATCCTAAAGAATACAAATCTAAGGAGGTTTTCTAATATTCTACCATTTGGAGAAGAAAACCAACAAAATAATAAATCTCACAATCCCAAAGAAGAAGAAAAAAAATCATTAAACCAAATTATTATCATCAAGAAGAATAAATTTTTATTTTTTTTATTACATAGTAAATCCTAGATTGTATGAAATTCTATTTGCAATTACAATTAGAGGCCCACTCGACCTAGAAATTCATGAAAACATTTTATTCTCTAGGAATATGAGAAAAATAAATCAAATAAAAATTTGGAGTATGATAGAGAATCTACTTCACAGATAGGACCAATGTCTAAGAAGTCTCATGAAGCTTCCCTTATTGAAGAGAGACTATGGTCATAGATTCCATCTCATAAATAATTTTTTTTTAGCCTAACTTACAAGCTTCACGATTGGAAAAAAAGGATATTTTGGGTCTCCATATGATTATTAGTGCCAAAACCCATAATACAAGAGAAAAATATATGAACAAAACCATCTACCATATCCGACCCCACCAATCCTAATAAAACTTAAATGGCCTCTAGAATAACCATTATTATTCATTTTGAAAAAACTCTATTGAGGAAACTCTTTACCTACTTCATTCACCTTACTAGAAGTTTTAGTTTGAGAACCATAATAGAATAAGGAGATAACCAAATTGCATAGATCTAATTATCTTGAGAACCAAATATCTCAAGAAGTATGAATTCATTAAAACTACACTTAGTTGCCAAATTTTCTTTAACCAGCCCCAAAATCTTCTACCAAACATATCCAATTCAATACTTTTATAAGCTTGAAAATTCCAAAACTTTAACTCAACATTTTAATAAAAGATATGAGGATAATATGCTAGGCTACCAAAAGGAAAGAAATAAGAGATGGAGGATATCCCAAAAGCTAAACAAATAAAGAAAATACCTAATTATGAGCCATGGCTTCCCCATTAATCACCATAGAGATTAGATTCCTATTTTTATAAATAATATTATTTAGATTTATTTTATCTCATATTATTTTCTATGTTTATATTATTTTAAGGACTATGCTATTAGTTTCCATATATTACTATTTGTTGAATAAATTACTAATATAGATTTTTGAAAAACTTAAATGAATGTTATTTGTGACAAGAATTTTTAATATGCATTTAGTAATTATTTTTACATTAAAATGGAAGATTAGTAAAACTTAATTCTCGTATTATTCTTTTTCATATTTTGTAATAGAAGTGTGTAACTGCACTTTAGAGCAATGTTTTTAATAGTAGTAAAGTTACATAGTCAAAAATAATAAATTATAAATAAATATTCAAAATAAGAATGATATTGCATAAATGTTTAATATACAATTACAAAACAAGTTGTTTTATAGTTTTCATTTAACAATTAAGATTTCAATCACAAGTATAGTAAAAATTTAACCTTACACCTAAGAGTGCAATATAAAAAGCTATAATATAAAATATATTTCCTTTAAATTGAAAATAAATAAATTGTAGAGGTATATGAAACTAGATACTTCTAAAATATTAAAATAAAAAATTGCAATTAATTTCATCAACATACTACTCAAACCCAACATCCTTGGTGTTCCCTACATGTTGATGACACCTAAATCAAGGATATTGTGATAATATATTAAAAGTACATATTTTAGTGTATATCATGAAAATAATTAAATAAATGACCTACACCCAAACCACCTCATCTTCTAGGTCACCTTGCACCATTAAAATAGACCTTATAGGTACTATTCACCTTAGTTTAAAAAATAAAAAAATCTTAGTGATATATATTGATAGATTTTATTTTAACTACTTATACGTAATTCAGAACATGGATTAGAACATGATAAAAATATTTTTTAATGTTTATTTATATTAAATATTGTATAATAATGGATTGTCATAATAAGCAAATAATAAAGTTTCAAATACATTCAAATTGTGCACTAAAAAAGACAAGTCTATGACTTACATTTAAATTGTATGGTTATTCTATTTAATATAGGTTTTTATATAATGTCTTTAGAAAACAACATAATTTACTTGAAATATTCATATAATTAAAAATCATGAATTTGTATTTCTTGTGGTTATACTTCAAATATAATTCCTCACTATATTTAGGAATGATGATCAATGTTAATTAACTATAATACACTCAAAGTTATATCTTTCTTAAGGAATCATCTAAAATATTTTAAATTATTACACCCACATTTTTTTGGAATTGATAACAACAATTAAAGCTACTATCAAACAATCAATAGACATAAATATTTGTAGTTTGTTAATCAAATACTATATTAAATAAATCTAAAAAATATAAAATATAAAATATTTCACTATAGAAAGATATATTTATAATTGAAAAAAAAATGAAATTAAACAAAACTAACATATATATATATATATATATATACAATTTTTACCATTAAGATTATATATAATTTTATACCTGATATATATGTATAATAAGTTAAAAAAAAAAAACATATTTCATACTATGTTTTCAAGTAAACATGTACAATAGTTTCACTTATTTTTCATAAACTAAACAAATTAAAAAATATAAATATGAGCCACTAATTGTTTCATTCGAAAACAATGTCTCCAAATAAAGATAGTAAACCACACAATTAGCTCCTCTCCTGTTCACAGACCATCTATTCACATGGTCTAGTTAGTCTCCAAATAACTGCATAATATATATGGAAACAGTGTTTTTGATACTACAGAACGAGCAAAATAGTTCGCTCATTTAAAAGTACATATAAGAATGAAAATCGTGATCATACACAAATGAAAAAACACACCTCGGCTGAGAGTACTGTCAACTTTCAGCCTCTTTGTAAACATTTGAAATGCAAAAGCAAGCGTGCTGGCAACCAAATAAGATGTTATGATTGCAAGAAAGATTTCGTATTCCAAAAGCAGTTTATATTTTGAGAAAACATCTTTATCCTTACTTTTCAAGCTCTCAAAATTATGGGGTATTACCATGATAATGGTGGCACTCATAAATGCTACTATCGTCCACAAGATGGAGATTAGCAAGGTCACCCCAGACATATCAGACAACTTATATGTATCTAACCACCCCAAATAAGTGTTCTGAAACTTTTGTTGTACTAACCACTCCACAACCACTGAGAGGGAAGTGATGAAGGCCGCAGTATCAGAGAATATGAACAATCTGAAAAGTTTAGCAAATGCCAGCTTCGCAGCTCCATAGTGTACACTTTTTTTGTCATCCTCTATTCCGCCCGGGATTTGAAAGATGGCTGCAAACGTGATAGTGGCAATAAGTGAAGCCACTACCATGTGTGTGTTTATCATATCTTTGTCTATCCCTTCCATCCATTTTCGTTTCGGTTTCAGTAGCTTTACAATGATGGCAGAATTGGGGTTGTCTTGTGCAGCTTTTGATGCTATGCTAAGTGCAGTCATACCTTCATTGTTCAAGGCATTTACGTCTACACCAGGAAATGAGACAAGGTACTCCACTATCTGTGAGCTCACGATAAAACCACATTGTATTACATATCTAACCATTCCAATAGGCTTTCTCACAAAGTCAAAACTTTGGAGATAATTTATACGTGAGAGCAATTTTTCTATGAATAGGCATTAATAGTCAATAATTGCACATAACCAGTGGATGCATCATCAGACTCTCAATATCTGAGTTATGTTTTGCTGGCTCTAAAAAGGACTGCACAAATTGAAGAGCTTCTCCATAGATTTTAACTTGTGGTATATATTATAATGGTGAAAATTCAAAGTTCTATATCAATAAAAATATTCATATAGAGAAACATGCGTCAATGAGTTTGATTCAAAAAATTATATGATTAAATTTTGATAACAATTAATGAGAATTGTGTCTCAACCTTGCAAGCTTTTTCGAGAAAATTCTAAAATTTGTTTGTGGTAGTTCTCCACATGTTTATGTGTTGGAAAAAAGTGTATGAGCTGTTAAAAATATGCCTTGTCCCTAGTAGAATATAGGAAGGCTATTTTTAGAATATAAACAACTCATTGTATAACTTTTATGGGGGTCTAAACTAGACGACAAATTAATGGACGGAAATGCTATTTTAACCTGGTTCTTTTTCCATCTTGGAGTTACAAATAGCAAGTGGGTAACATGTGGCATGGTTGTTTTGCCCATGGTTTTGTAAAAACACAAATGGTTTCCAGGTTGTAAATCACTATAAAAGGAGGGCTTGGGGAGGTGTTTGTATCATCAAGTTCAGTTTGCAAGATTGGGTGCTAGAAGGAGTCTCTCTGAGTCCGAGTTCGAGTTGTGGTGATGCGCTCCTGTAAGAACTTGCATTGCAAGTGTATTGTAATCTTCTTGATTTGATAATACATTGTGCGGGTTTTGGAGGGTGGGGTTTATCTCCCATAAGTGTTTCCCCATGGTAATTATTGTGTTATGTGTTTATTGTGATATTTCATTTATACATGTTTATTTGTCCATTGAAATCTCTGTAATAGTTAGTTGAATTTGCATAATCGTCCTCTCAAGATTAGTGTAGGAAGCGATTCCACACACCTTTGCTTCCTTACAAGTGGTATCAGAGTCTGGCCAGTTTTGGTTCTATTTGTTGGGTACAAGGTTTTTTGAGCTAATCAAGGTTTGAGTGGGAGCTTGTGCAGAGGTTTTCATTTCTGTATTGTAGGATTGCAAAGATGGCAAGCATGTCGGGGAGAATTGATGTAGAAAAGTTTTCTGGCACGAACTTTGAAATGTGGAAGCTAAAGATGGAAGATCTATTGATTGATCGGGATCTATGGGATGCGATTGATGAGAACAAGATAAGACTCACAGATCCAACTTTAGCCACACAATATGATGTGACTGATAGAAAAGCTAAAGGTCTCATCAGATTGTGTCTTGCAGACTCAATTCTAATTAATGTCCATGAAGAATCTACTACAAAGAAGCTTTGGAAGAAGCTAAGTGAGATCTATCAAGCAAAATCACTTGTGAACAAGATTTTCTTGAGGAAGAAGTTGTATTCCTTGAGAATGGAAGAAGGTGGATGAATTTATAAGCATCTGGAAAGCTTTAATATGTTGGTGACTTAGTTGACCTCAGTTGGGGTGAAAATGGATGAAGAAGAAAGGTGCCAAATCTTGCTATGTTCATTGCTATACTCATGGGACAGCCTTGTCATGGCCATAGGGAGCACTTCAATTGTCTTGAAGATGGAGGATGTTGTTGGTTCTCTACTTTCTAAGGAGATTAGAAGGAAATTCTCTCTGAATGCCAAAGAGGATTTAAGTTTTCAACGAAGACCAAAAGAAAGAGGCAAGAACGAAAAGCAGCATGGCTATTCTAAGTCCAAGAATAAGGGGGGATCAAAATCTCCTAGTAAGTGTAAGGCAATCTGCTAGAATTGTGGCAAACCTGGACACTTCTGAAAGGACTGCAAAGAGGAGAAGAAGAAGAAGAAGCAAGATTCTGATTCTAAGTCCGAGAAGGAAGATGGAGTTGCTTTCATCACAACCTTGGCCACTCATTTAGGTGGCAATGCATGGTTGATAGACTCGGGTGCATCTTTCCACATGACTCCTAATAGAAACTGGTTTAGTAAGTATGAAAAGTTTGATGTTGGTAAGGTGTATTTTGGTGATAACTCGGTTCTTGATATTGTTGGTTGTCGAAGTATTCGTGTGAAATTTTATGATGGTAGAATTAGAAGATTTGATGGTGTCTTGCATATCCCAGGACTAGCAAGAAATTTGTTATCTGTTAGTAAACTAATAGATACAGGTGTGCTTGTACAGTTATTTGAAGCAGGTGTGAAAATGGTGAGAGGTGCTATGGTAATAGCAAGATGAAGTAGATTGGGTACATTGTACCAGCTTGATGTATGCACAGTTGAGTGTAATAGTACTTCTGATAAGATTGTGAAAAGGACTACTTTGTTGGAGAAGGAGAGGGTTTCTCTTTCAATAGATGGTCGTGGTTTTTGGGTACCCAAGGGTGCTCTATCTACTGAATCAAAGTTTCCTACAGAGAAGACCATGTTATGGCACCAAAGACTCAGCCACATAGGTGAGAAGGGTCTACGGACCTTGAAACATAAAAAACTTGTTGATGGGTTGAATGACTGCAATCTTGAGTTCAATTTTTGTTTGCATTGTATCTATGGTAAACAAAATTGTATTTAATTTTACTCAATTTCTCATAAGTCTTCATGTATTTTGGATCTTATCCATTCAGATGTATTTGGTCCAGTTGATATTTCTTCTATTGGTAGATCAGTTTATTATGTTTCTTTCATTGATGATTTCAATAGAAGAACATGGGTTTATTTTCTTAGGAGTAAAGCTAAAGTTTTCAGTCGTTTCAAAGAATTTAAAGCAATGGTTGAGTTGTAGACTAGAAAGAAGATAACGTGTTTGAGAACTAATAATGGTGGTGAATATTTCTCTAATGATTTTGACACATTTTGTAAAGATTGTGGTATTAAAAGAGAGAAGACGACTTCATATTCTCCACAACATAATGGAGTTGCAGAAAGAATGAACAGGACCTTGATGGAGAAGGCTAGGAGTATGCTGAGTGGAGCTAGACTGGAACAAACTTTTTGGGCCGAAGTTGTTGCCACTGCTTGCTACCTGATAAACAGGTCTCCTACATCAGCCCTTGTTGATAAGATGTCAATGGAAGCATGGTCGGGCCACAAGCCTTCACTTAGACATCTGAGAGTGTTTGGTTGCAAGGCATATGCTCATGTGCCAAAGGAGAAGCGAACAAAATTGGACAACAAAGTTGTCAAATGTATCTTCATCGGATATAGTTATGGTGTGAAAGGATACAAGCTTTGGGATCCTATTGCACAAAAGGTATTTTATTCTAGAAGTGTTATTTTTAGAGAAACTAAGCCTTCTTCTGTTATAGTGTAGCCAAAACAGATGGAAGAAAAGAAAGATGTGATTCAACTACCTACTACACTTGAGAAAGTTGAATCGAGGCCCTTAGAAAGACAAGATGTTGAGGAGAGCTCTACGAGTTCTGAATCATCAGAGGAAGAGGGAGAACCTAAACCTGAACCAGATCTTGTTCGAAGGTCTAGTAGACAGAGGAAAGCACCAGAAAGGTATGGATATTCTCCTGATGATTGGAGGTGTATATTTTCTTTGAATGCTAATATTGATGAACCGAGATCTGTAGAAGAGGCTCTTGGTATGAATGATTCAGAGTCCTGGAAAATAGCCATGGAAGAAGAGATGGCAGCTCTTAAGAAGAATGACACATGGGACCTTGTACCATTGCCTAAGGACGGAAGCCTGTTGGTTGTAAATGGGTGTTCAAAAGGAAGATGGGTTCAGATGGAAGCATTGAGAAGTATAAAGCACATTTGGTTGCAAAAGGTTACTCCCAGGTTGCAGGAGTTGATTATGGTGAAATTTTTTCTCCTGTAGCAAAAATGACATCCATTCGATTTTTACTTTCTATTGCAGCTGCTTATGATCTAGAGGTTGAGCAGATGGATGTGAAAACAACTTTCCTTCATGGAGATTTGGAGGAAGAAATTTATATGACACAGCCAGAGCACTTTGTGGTGAAAGGTAAAAGTCATTTGGTCTGTAAGTTGAAGAAATCCTTGTATGGTTTAAAACAAAGTCCTAGGATGTGGTACCAGAAGTTTGATACATATGTTTTGAGTTTGGGATTTGTGTGATCTAAATCTAATCACTGTATATATTACAAGTCTGATGGTGATTATTTCCTGGTTATTGCCTTATATGTTGATGACATGTTGTTTATTGGCAAAGGAAAAGGTTTGATTGCAGAATTAAAATCTCAGCTCTCAGCAAAGTTTGAAATGAAAGATCTTGGTGCAGCAAGGCATATTCTGGGAATGGAGATTATAAGAGATAGGAAAAATAGAAAGCTTTGGCTAGGCCAGAGTAAGTATGTTGGTACTATTCTGAGAAGATTCAATATGCAGGATTCCAGACCATTGAGTGTTCCTGTTACTATGGGAACAAAGCTTTCTAGCTCACAGTGTCCTACATCCCCATTGGAGATGGAAGAGATGAGTCGAGTACCATATCAGAGTGCTGTTGGAAGTTTGATGTATGCTATGGTCTGTACAAGACCAGACATTGCCCAAGCAGTGGGAGTACTTTCCCGTTACATGTCTAATCTAGGAAGAGCACATTGGGATGCAGTAAAAAGAGTTTTCAGATACTTGCGGGGTACCTCAGAGTACTCTATATGTTTCCATGGAACAGGAAATGAGCATTCCTTGGATATTCAAGGCTACGTGGATTCAGACTGGGCCGGTGATGTTGATAGAAGAAGATCCACCAGTGCATATGTGTTTACATTATTCGGTGGTGCAATCAGTTGGATGAGCAAGCGACAAGCTGTGGTCGCTTTGTCCACTACAGAGGCAGAGTATATGGCAGCTACTCATGCCTGCAAGGAAGCCATCTGGCTAAAGAGATTGTGTTCAGATATAGAGTTCAAACAGGGTGCAGTGACAATTTATAGTGATAGTCAGAGTGCAATCTGCCTAGCGAAGAACCCGACATTTCATGCCAGGACCAAGCACATTGATGTACAATATCATTTTGTGAGAGATATGGTCGAGGACGGCAAGGTGAAGCTGGAGAAGGTGGAGACTTTGGTGAATGTTGCTGATGCATTAACTAAGCCCGTGAGCACAGAGAAATTCAGATGGTGTTCAGAGTCTATGGGGCTCTCGGCCCCTAGCAATTAAGTCCATGACACTTTGGATCCCCTGACTCTTGCAAGGTGTTCGACAAGTGGGAGAATGTTGAGAATTGTGTCTCAACCTTGCAAGCTTTTTCCAGAAAATTCTAGAATTTGTTTGTGGTAATTCTCCACATGTTTATGTGTTGGAAAAAGGTGTATGAGTTGTTAAAAAATGTGCCTTGTCCCTAGTAGAATATAGGAGGGTTATTTTTAGAGTATAAACAACTCATTGTATAACTTTTATGGGGGTCTAAACTAGAGGACAAAATTATGGACGAAAATGTTATTTTAACTTGGTTGTTTTTCCATCTTGGAGTTACAAATGACAAGTGGGTAACATGTGGCATGGTTGTTTTTCCCATGGTTTTGTAAAACCACAAATGGTTTCCAATTTGTAAATCACTATAAAAGGAGGGCTTGGGGAGGTGTTTGTATCATCAAGTTCAGTTTGCAAGATTGGGTGCTAGAAGGAGTCTCTCTGAGTCTGAGTTTCAGTTGTGGTGATGCGCTCCTATAAGAACTTGCATTGCAAGTGTATTGTAAGCTTCCTGATTTGATAATACATTGTGCAGGTTTTGGAGGGTGGGGTTTTTTTCTCGGAAGGGTTTCCCCATGGTAATTATTGTGTTATGCATTTATTGTGATATTTCGTTTATACATGTTTATTTGTCCATTGAAATCTCTGTAATAGTTAGTTGAATTTGCATAATCGTCCTCTCAAGATTAGCGTAGGAAGCAATTCCGTGCACCTTTTCTTCCTTACAACAATATCATAATATTATACTTGTATTCAAAATTTGAAATATTATTTTACTTTTTAATATACATGATATTCTCTAATATTGCTAAGGAGATCTCTCGTGATACAATTATTGTTGTGAAAACTACAACATAATCATCACTATAAACAACATTATGGAACAAATGAGAGAAGTATATTAGATGCCAACATTAGGAGAAATCAATTATAGACTTTTAAGTGAATAATATTGTCAATCAAAACATTATAGTGGAAGCATACACAAAGGAAATCTATTGCAATTCTAAATAGATTACATCATATTGAATGAGTAACAAAATATTATACATGAATATTGTTACTAAATATTTTTAATCTAACAATTATAAATGAAAAGCTGGAAATCTTGCAATTCTAAATAGATGACATCTTATTCAATGAGTAAAAAAAAATTATACATGAATATTGTTACAATTATACATGAAAAGCTGAAAATAATTTCAGCTTTTCAATGAAAAGTTGATTTTTTTTTCAATGAAAATATGATTTAATGAGTATTATTTGGGAGAACTTTGGAGCTTTGGGATGGAACAATGAATGTCTATTAGTCATGGTTGTAATAAAATCATTCATTACCAATGTTAATATGCGTATCATGCTAATATCAAAACCTCAAATTTATGAGAGGTAAATACTATAAACTTTGATTTACAAGAAAAATGAGGATTAAATAAATGTTACATAAAATAATGGTCAAAATATAGTAGTGGTTCAACCTTATACAAGGGTTTTAGTTCAATATTATAGAAAATTAATAATAATATATTGAACAAGATAGACATTGCAACATTAATTTATGTAGAGAAATTCAATATAGTGATATAAAATTAAGGTATTGATTGTGAACACTAAAAATTAAAAAAGCAACATATGAACAAGCTTGTCTACCAAGACTCTTTACTAGAATAAATATTGGATCAACACACATTTACATTAAATCCTTAGCTTTTCAAAGTTATTTTTAAATGGAAAAATTACAAGGATTGAGGGCTTGAGAACACATGTATTACCATTTAGCCCAACAAATAATTGGATGATATGAAAAATCAAAATCCAACCTAGACAATAGGAAGGGAAGCACTTTTAGGTGTAGTTTATCATAAAAGATAGAAAAAAATAAACATCAATATCATAGGCAATAATGATATTGATGTTTTTAGAAAAACCAATAATAATAAATTACAATTAGTGTACAAGTAATATCCCTCATGAAAGTTCCATACTAATATCAAAACTAGGTCAATCAATTAAAATCAACTTCAAATTAATACCCATTACAAGGTCATTATGTTTTTATTTGATAAGTAGGGAAGGGCTCTAATCCCATACAAAGCTTACAACCAAGCAGAACATCCCAACAAAATAAACTAGTCAAATACATCAACCAGTTAGGAACAAAAGGAAAAGAACAACAATAAAAAAATAAAATAGTAGCAAGAATAGAGCTATCAGCAGAAAACAAAAACAGACAACCAGAGAGAAACAATTTAAGCTCTAGAGCTTGAAACCTACAATATTGCCTCTGGAAAGGCATGTCAATAGAGACATTTTTAAAAGTACATTTCTTCTTCCATTGCACAATTTTCTAAGGAGTGTTAGAAAAAAAGATTATAAATAGTTTGATCAAGAGGGGCCTTAGGGGAGGAAACACACACCTCAAAGGGAACAACCAATTTTTTAACTAGTGTTACAAAAGCCACCAGAGAAACAACACCATCAACAATATGAATCAAAGAAATATGGGCCCCTCAAGGGAGTCAGCATATAGAGCAAATGGAACAACCTTGTTTTGAACTAGTACAGTCTAAAATCCACCAAAGAAAAAGCACCATCAATAGCAGAATTATTTGTTTGACAAGAAAGAGGAGGCTTAGAAACCTCACTATCAAAAGAAGAGTCTACATAAGGGTATATGGTTAGATGTTCTTGGAGAGCATTCTTACACCAAGTGGATGAATAAATAGGACAAGAGCCATTAGGGAAGTCACGAGCCAAGTGTCCAATAGCAAAAAAACACCTATAGTAGAGGGGGATACCTTCATAATCCATATGCTAAGACCAAGACCAGTCATTAACCTCAAGCACCACATCACCAAGTAAAGCTTGAGACAAATCTACCCCCACCAAAATCTGAGCAAAGGATGTATGAGTAAAATTTTTGAAGGCCTAGTCCACTTTTACAAACCTACCAAGAGCATTACCAATGCCCTCATAAGCAGAGAAGCACCATAACTACAAGGGAAGATATAACAATCTTACCCAAACAAGCATTACATCAATAGGTTCCTTTAGAGGGTTGAAAGAATGGACCCAAGGCCTCGTGGACAATGGGTGAGTACAACAATATTATGTTGCAATTGAAGTAGATGCCAATATAATAATCACATTTTTTTCCTAAAATAAATATAATGGGAGAGGTTAATTGTTTGAATAATTATATGGGCATCATATTGTAAAATATCAGAAGAAATTTAAGATTATTTAATTTCAAATCTTAAAATTTTGCATTAGAGGAAGCTATGAAGTATAATTATTTGGTAATGCTTAATTAAAGGAAGCTTTTTTTAGTTAATTCGTTTATTAAATAATGATTAAAATAATAGAAATAAAATATTGGAAAAAAGATTAAAATATTAATGAAAAATAAATTAAAACTAAAATGTATAAAATATAATTAATTTAAATAATTAAGACAACTATGAAGTAATTAATTAAATGATTATTAATTTTGTTAGATGGTAATTAAGTGATTAATTAAATGATATTATCTGTTTGTTAAAGTGTAGTCAAATTAAGTTATTTTTGAGAATATCATGGGTTGAATAGAAGTTATTTTCCTAAAATTAATTAATGACTTTCATTAATAAATGTGTTCCATAGAAAAATATTTTTTTATTTTTTTAAATTTATCCCTACTTAGCTGAGGAAGAAGATAACTTCTTCCATGGCTAAATTCTAAGTCATCCTCCTTTATTAAGTAGTTATGTGAAGAAAATATTTTTTAATTATTTATAAATCATTTGTTCCCACCATGTAATGGCCTTAATTGGTGGAGATAATTCCTCATTCTAGTACTTTAATAATAATTTAAATTAAAATAATATTTGTAGGAAAATAATGAAAGAACAATAAAACTATAAATAAGAGAAGATAAAAAAGAAATGTCAACAAGATTCAAAAAGATGCACCCATATGAAAGGAATCAAGGTTATAAGGTCAATATCAAGTATATAAATTTATTGGAATCATACTACTACCATTTAGATTAGAAGCAAAAGTTCTATAACAAAAAAATTACCCATCAATGTTATTTTTAATTCTATCATTAAGCTATTTTTATTTCTCATGCCCGTGGAACATAAATATTCCATAGTAATGTTCGAGTGGGGTTTGAACCTTGATAAAAAAAAATCACCACAACTTAACCATCACACTACACCAATGTTAAGTTGAATTAACAATGCTAAATGACCTTGTTTTATGTTTCTTGTGATTATAGAAAATATTGCTCTTATATGAGTTATATTTATTTAAAATTATTTGTGAATTTTACTCTCGTATTTTTTAGCTTGGTGAATGATTGTAAGGTTTTAAATTCTATTAAAAAAATTGAATGCTGTGACTATCTTTTGATTGTCTAATTTTCTATTTGAACTACAAATTGTTAGTTGAAAAATTAATTTAATTTAATTTGTGTTTTATTTATTTTATATTACAATTATACATTTTACTTATTTTTATAAATATAGATCATAATCATAAATTATATATATATAATTCAATAATTTTATAAACGAATTAAATTAAAATTTCAAATAATAAATAACTATATTATAAATACACATCAAAATAAATGTAAAACAATCATTTATAAACAATCAAGATAAATTTATAGCAACCAATAAACATAGATATTTATACATCTAATATATCTTCAACATTATACATGATTTTGATTAGTGGGAAAACAGGTTTTGAATGGACCCGAAACCATCAAGGTTTTGAAGGGACCCAAAACCCAAACTAAGATGGTCAAGCTGCCCAAAGAATAGATTCAAAAACACCCAGCAGTAAAACAGAAACACAGCCAACAAACAACCCAAGATTTTACATGGATCTTGAACCCATTGGTTTTGACGGGACCAACAACCCTCTACATCAAGGTTTTTGCAGGGACCTTAAACCCAAACCTATGGATTTTGAAGGGATCCACAACCCTATATAGCTAGGTTTTGGTAGGGACCTTAAACTCAAGGATATTGCTTGCAACAGCCAATCATCAACGTACCAGTCCTTGAAGAAGATTAGGCTTTTCATACCACTCAAAGAAACACCTAAAACATAGATCATAAACTGAGCCCAACAATATACCCTCTCCACCTATATAGGAGAGGTCACCACAAATACACAAGGCTCCAACAATGTTCCACGACAACCAACTATTCTCTTCACCTCTATAGGAGAAAAAACCAGGCTCGTCCAATCCACCGTAGCCACAACACCCCTTATCCTTGAGAGTGATCACCACCGAGAACAACTTACTTTTCAAGACCTCTACCTCCATAGGAGATAGAGGAAAGAAGTCAGCAGAAAAGCCATCATCCACTCCCTTGCAGCCAAAAGATAGGGCTTCATTAGCCCCCAACACCACTTCTAGGCATAACCAATAGCATCCAGCTCCACCTCAATAGGAGAAAGGCCACCTCAATAGGAAAAAGGTCACCTCCAGCCACATCCATCTCCCCCTCAATAGAAGATAGGACCACCTCTATAGGAAAAAACAGGGTAATCCAAAGATGCAGAAAATGAAGCATAAAGAGCAAAGCCATTGAACCATGAAGGAGAGGGACAACATAACCCTCACCACAGAGAAACCCAAGAGTCAGGAAAAATAAGCAGTAAAAACCAGACCCCATCATAAGGAAAGTCACATGCCAAAAAGATTCCAAATGAGTTCAAAACAAAAACACCTCTCCCGAAAGATCAAAATAAACAAAGGGGTTTAAGGAGAGAAGAGAAACAGAGAAACCACCATATTTCTGCCACTGGGACAGAGAAGAAGCTGAGACATCCAAAAAAAAGCCCAAAAAAAACAAACATGAAGCCCTCCCAGTGGGGGCAGAAACAACTTCCACATAGACCCACAGAAATATGAGCAACAATAAAACCCCCTAAGATGAATGTGATATTAGAAAAGTGTAGGGGCCAAAGAGTAAAAAGAAGACAAATACTCATAGGGTCTGAGACCTCCATCAGGCAGCCACACAGGAACCAAGCCCCATGAGAGCATCTGTGACAGACAAAAGCCAAATGGGGACAAAAAGCACCAACGAAATCTCCCCCCATAAGCATCAACTCCTGAGGAAAAGAGTCCTCACGCCAGAAAAATGATCGAACGAAGCAACAGAGAGCCAAAGCCCAGTCCTCCCACACTAGAACAATCAGGGCAAGACAATCCTTAGCAGTGCCCCCACCATCAACATTTGAATCCACTCCAACCTCAGCAACATCGCCGGTGGAGAATCCAATACCAAGCCCCGAACAGAGGACAACATGGGACGCATCAAGCCTGCAGAGTAAGGTGACCCCGAGATAGGAAGCCATACCTCCCACCCAAGCAAAAGCTCCCACGGCCCTCCCTCTACACGCAGCACAGTAAAAAAAGGAGACAGGGGATCCAATGACCCCACCATTCGCTGCATCGCCCACCTCAAAGACACCCTCGACCTAAGCCCCCACAATGCTGCTCCCAACAAAATAGCCGCTCCCCCTCCTCAGCTCCAAAACAAGCATCTCCCGCAGAACACCCCAAAGGAGCTTGCCCGTAGAAACAAACTTTAAATCTTAATTATATTGTTGAGAAGATATTTTGTGTAAGTTTAATATATGATAAAATTAAATTACAAAATCCATATCTATTAAAGTTTAAAGATATGATATAATATTAGTAATCTCTTTTGGATATAATTTCTAAGCATTCTAATGCATATTCCTTCAAGTTTAAAATATACTTTGAATTTTTAAAATTATAACAATTATATGTCAAATAGTTATTTCATTCCTTCTTGTCATTTTAGAATTACTTCTTATGTGATGTAGCTTTTTTATTTTTTTATTAAATTAAGCAATGCCCTGAACTTGTAATAGAATAGAAACAACACAGAAACAACAAAGCATCGAGAAACATATTGAAAGAAAAACTAGACCTTGAATCCAACAACTTCCCCAAGGGCTTGACATGTAAAAAGGAGTCCTTCTTAGGAAGACATTTCTCCCTCCATTGTACAACTATCCAAGATGAGTCATCAACCAAATTTGCATCCTTTAGACAAGATGGGAGAGAGGCCCCCTCAGAGTGTCTAACTAATGGAACAAAACCAATAGAAGAACAAGGCGGAGAAGGAGAAACACCCTTGTCTAGAACTAAAGATTCAAGAACAACAAGAGAAACATAATTTTTAGTAACAAGATTATTAGTTATTAGAGTAGGAGGAGGAGACATAAAAGGAAAGTGAAGCTCCAAATCCTCACTAACAACAATATAATCTTCAAGGTACATAGTAAGATTTCTTGAAAGAGCATTCTTCCACCAAGTCCTCACTAACAACAATACAACCTTCAAGGTGTCTGAAGAAGACACCTTACGAGAAACACTGGGGAAAACACAAGCCAAGTTCCTGGTAGCAAAATAGTGCTTGCAATAAAATTTTATCCCTTTATAATCCACAAGATGAGACCAAGACCAACCATTAACCTATAGCACAACCTCTCTAGGTAATGCTTTTGACAAATCAACCTCCACCAAAATACACGCATAAGAGGTTTGGTTAAAGTTCTTCGAAGCAAGACCCACTTTCAAAAACCTACAAAGAGCATTACCAATGGCCTCATAAGAAGAGGAAAACCCAAAATGTAAGCTAAGATAAGAAATATCACCCAAATAGGCAGAATATCAATGGATTCCTTCAAAGAGTTAAAGGAAGGAGCCCAAGGATGAATCAGAAGAGGATGTGAATCTCATTCCTAGTTACCATCTTAAAACTTATTTTTTGTAATACATGGTAGTTATTGGATTGAGTAATGAAAATTTCTAACTTCCATTCTACATCAATGTGTTAAATTTGTACACAAAAGGAAAAATGATAAATATTGAAATAGCTAGTAACACAATAATATAATTCTATTCACTTCACATTAGAATCATATGCAAAGACACGTGATGTTCTATCTTATGAGAGACATTATTATATACATGATTTATACAAAATAAAATTTAGTTAAATAGAAAGAACATAGAGAAGATTGATGGGAGAAGATTATCCTACAAATATCAATGAATGACAAGTTGCATGACGAAAGGTTGATATTCACATAGATTTTGATATATCAATGTCTTCTAAAGATCATATAAACAACAAATTACTCATGTACCAAGAGAAAACATTAAGAATGAACAAAAAGTAGAATTAAAATCTAAATTTACTCAAATACTCAAATTTTATGCAAGATAGGCTATTTGGAAACTAAAGAAGGAAGTTGTGATACTCTACATTTCTATCTTTCCAAAATAGTCATGAGTAATAAGCAATAATGAATAAGAAAAATAATGACTAATGCTACACCTATTGAACATGTGTTCATACGTAGAATGAGGAAATACTAAGAACAAACACATCATTGTTAAAAAGGAAAGCAAAGAGAAACAATTAAGAAAAGAACAAGAAAACAAATTGGATGGATGCTTTTAGGACAATCATGATCTCATGGATGATAAAATGATTGCATTGTCAAAAGTGATACTTAAGAAGTCTATTACATGATTAATGAGCATCACTATATCATCATTCTACTTAAACATTACACTCTTCAGTGGTCAAATAATCAATAGTAATTTTACACCTCATTCTTATCTAAAATTGGTAAATAATTGTCTTACTTTTACTAACCAAAGTTTACTTTTGACCATTAAACTAGATGATATTTAAGAATAACCTCATAACATATCCATATATATCTATAAATTCCATTACACCTTCAAATTTCATATTTCCTATTTATTTCTTACTTTGACCTTTTTATTAATTTTTTTTTCCTTATTTAATTTTATACTTGATCTCCCCCACATGATGGGTGTTGTTACTTTCCATTCATCCTTTGCCTCCTACATCCTTTTTCGGCCTATAATATACCTACATTGTCTTTTACTTTTGATTCCCCACTTAGCTTGCTTGCCATTGTTTCTCCTTATTTGTCTCCTATACGTATATGGCTCTTGCGTTTATTCACCACAAGTACCATAGAAGTCAAATTTGTGAAATTCTTTATACTATAAGACATGATGGAAAATGTTTCCCGTTTCTTTAGACGTCTTTGTTTTCAGCCAATTTTAAAAGGGCAATATTAGTGAGAAATAAGATTTAAAAAATAGAAAATAGAATTTTCAGATGTTTCCAGATCGTAGAATAAACTAGACACTATCAAAAACTTTAAGATGTTAAGAAATTTCTGAACTTAAACTATTTTTTTAATTTTTTAGATGAAACGTACATTTACAAAAAGGAGTGATATGACCTTCTAGAAGTAAAGACAAAATCAGTCATAAAAGAAGTTAAAGTGTAACATGAATTTCTGAGTTGGAACTTGGATCTATGATTTTTAATTTTTCTCTTTAATATTCTCTCTTTTTTTTAATGATATCACAGTTTTCTGTAACTGTTTTAATTAAAAGTCATTTTACTAGAATATTATAAAAAACATAAAAAATTACTTTCAAATTCTTTTGGATAAGAAATAATGGTTTATATAGCCATAGCCTTGAGCAGATAATCCATTTTTCTATTCTACCCTTGAACAATGTATAGAATAAGCAGGTGAAAATGAATGAGAGGATGGACAAATGCGTCTATATAGCCATACCCTCAATCCATTTTTCTAACCTACCCTTGAACAATGTATAGAATAAGCAAGGAAAAATGAATGAGAGGAATAAGAAAAACAAGAAGATGGACAAAGCTAAGAATGTCAAACCTGGGGATCCACTGAATTTTTTGCTGCCAAATGTAGTGCTGTATTGTAATCAAGGTCATGATCGCGGCTCACCAATTCTGCTACTTTCTTTGCCCTTTTACCTTCTAATAGATTCCTCACTACCTCAAATTGATTACATTCCACAGCAAAATGTAGAACAGATTTATGATCTGAACTGCGAATTTCAATACAGTCTGGCATTAAGGACACAAATTCACTGAGTATGTTTGAATGGCCTTTCATGGCTGCTACATGAACTGCGCACCTTCCACACTTATCCTTCTCTACCATTAAGTCGTTATGCCAAGCACGATCATTGAGTATTGCAACTACAACCTCAAGTTTTCCTCCATGCACAGCTGCATGTAGATGGCAGATCGCACCTGTATCCAACTCAACCCAATTTATTCCAAACAATATGAACTTTTATTACATATTTCCAACTTGAACAAATACTGTGTAAATTTCTCACCTCCCCAAAATGTTGCCTCTCTCGGAGATTCATGGGTTTCGATAGTATCGTCATACGGCATTGCCTCCAACAAAGATCTAACTGTTTGCACGTTGCCATACTTGCAAGCTATTATAAGAGGTGTCTCTCCAAACTTATTCAAGTAGGAGGCACAACACCCATAGTTGTGCTGAAGCAGAACTTCAACAAGATCTCGATTACCGCTTTTAGCAGCCTTGTGCAGTGGCGTGTTATCATCCTTATTTCGAGCTCCAGCCAAAGAGGGTTTCATTTGAAGTATCCACTCAACAATATGTTGATGGCCTTCCCTTGCAGCAATGTGGAGAGCACTATCTCCTTCGAAAGTAACATCATCCAGAACATGGGAGAATTGTCGGTGAAAATCTTGGAGGGTTGGAATACCACCACTTTCCAAGGCAAGGAAGAGTTTTTTATTCATATTAATCTCGTTTTCCGAACAAAAGTTTGCCACAAAACTAATGGGATGGGGGTTCTCTAGGAAAACTGAGCAGCAAAGAGGATCCGATGCAATTATTGTAGAGGAGATAAAGCTGTTAAAGTAAACAAAGTAGCAAGTTTGCTAAGGGTAAAGCTGTACACATGATTATGGAAGTCATTTTCGACATTGAATATCGAGGTATAAGGACAATCCCAATAGTTTTAGACACCATGATCAGC
Source organism: Sequoia sempervirens (assembly GCA_007258455.2). Taxonomy (NCBI): domain Eukaryota; kingdom Viridiplantae; phylum Streptophyta; class Pinopsida; order Cupressales; family Cupressaceae; genus Sequoia; species Sequoia sempervirens. The sequence goes on along the minus strand of VDFB02271358.1, from coordinate 728,893,387 downwards.
TGCTTTGTCTTTTACTTTTTTTTTTCTTTTACTTTATTTTAGTGCTTTGTCTTCTACTTTACGCATGACAAAATCTACTAAAATAGAATACATTTTAATTTTAAAAGTGAAAATAACATGATAATACGCAGATATGGTGTAAAAACATATGCACCTTATACATAGGTTTAAATATCTTTAATAAGACACAATATATCTCAAATATGGAGTTGAGATTATTTTAAGGGTTTAATTCATTTTATTTAGATTGTTCAAATTATTTAAATAAATACAATTAATTAGGCATAATTAATTCAGATAAATATAGTTGTGATATTAATTGAAATGAATATTAAAATTAAATGTGATCAATCAAGGGGCTTAGACCTATAATTAATGTTAGAAGAATTATAGTAATTATATCTATAGAATTCATTCATCATTTTTATAAATTTAATAGACTTGGTATGATGATTGTCTTAGAATAAAAAAAATTAGAAAACCCTATGGTTCAATTGTGAGTATTGCATGTTTATCCCAACTACCACATATTTGATGTTTGATACAAAAATCTAAAATTGCAAAATGCAAACTATTGGAACCTACATACCCTAAGCTTTCATGCATGTTAAGATTGTAAGAATGATGGTATCTATAAATATCCATTCATAATGTTTTAAATAATAAGGGCCAAGTTCTCCCAATCTAAACCCTTTGTTGGACTAATGTTATAAGTTGGAGCAAATATTTTTTCACAAAGTTCATAAGAATGCAAGTGGCCTCGTTCTTTATCCCTTTTAAAAATGAAAGTGTGATCTTATTATTTTACTAGTCGTTACTATCTTCTTTTAAATCATGGATGATGATTGATTAATCATTGGATGTCTAAACATACTAAAACACAATAATAAGTCACACAAATGTGTGTTAATTCGGCTAATAATGGCTAGCATAAAATATAATTATTCTTCAAATTTAAAATTAAATATTAAAATTATTGTTTTATTCACATTCACTACAAGATTGATTTCAAGTTGTACAAAACTAAAGATACATAAGGAAGGGTTAATCTCAAAGAAAAAATCAAATATATGAAATTCAATGTGAATCCAGGGTGTAATGGATGAGGGCTAAGTGGTGAATGTATGAGAATGACTTTAAGTAAAAATAAATAGGGATTGATAAAATTAGACCATAAGACTAATATAGCACAACATTATGTCATTTGTTGATATGTAATTACATTAAGACACTTCATCAGAATGTGTGTATAAATAGAAAATTGCATGGGTATCTACTTTTACAATTAAATTAGTGAAATAATAAAATAAAATACCAAATTATCAAAACAAAACAAAATAAAAAATATTAGTTCACTAGATATTGATGTCCTCAATCCAACAAAAAAAAATTGAGTTTCGATACATACAAAAAAGCTATATTTTATCTAGTGAATCATGTCTAAATTGTAACTGGTTTGACTTTGAAACTTAAATAAGAAAAAAGTATTCAATGATTTTTTTATGAAACCAAATCTATACACTAGATATCATAGTTACAAATCTAAATTCAAAAAAAATATAATTTTATCCTTCATTGAAAGAAAGTTATGTATTAGCTAGTAACACGACTCTTTAAAAATAGTGTTTATTGTTAAAAACTTGTTTTTCAAGAAGATGGAAAAAGAAGTGCAATCTAATTCCAAAAAATTTGAAAAAATATATTTAGAATCTACAGACAAAATGTCACAAATCACTAGTTTGCATCATCTTCAAATTCCTCATGGTTTAGCCACTATAGGTGCCTGAAAGTGAAGATTTAGTTAAAAAATTAGTTCAATTTTCAATTTGGCCAAAAATTGTAAACTAGTATTGTGGGATCACCCCTATATGGCCAACCAATTGGAAAAATACTCAAATTAGAAAACTTGATCTCAAAGAGAAATATCAAGAGCTCTATCCCTTCAAATCAATAAAAAATTGACATATTTTCTTAACAAATAAATTACTACATTTAGTATCTTTTGTTGGTCTCGAACAATGTAATGCAATGATTTTACTAAGTCTAAGACACTCTATGCACCTACTCTTGTTTAGGAGAATAAAATCCCACCAAGAATTTCAATTAAATTTAATTATGGGCCACATGGGACTCATATAGTCCCATTAGGCTAGGCTATGGGATACACTTTTCAGTAAATTCTCAAATTCATGTGAAATCAAGTTTAGAGCCTCAAAACTTAGGTGGAACCCATATGCCCAAGGTGGTGTATGAGTCCTAGATTACTAAATTTGGGAAATTTATTCCAAAAACACCTAAATTATGATTGGATGTTGGTTTATGTCAAGATTATCCTTGGAAAGATGCATTAATTAAGGCTTGTGGATACAAAATAAGGCCAAATAAGGCATAAAGAAGCCCAATTAATAATGAAAACCTTAAATTAGTGTGAAAATGTGGTACAACACTTTATAACACCTTAAATGAGGTATAGTTAAGTTCATAAGGTCCCGAGACCTAATGTTAATGTGTTAAACACATTACAACACTAAATGAAGGCAACATTATATTTAATTTAACATGGAGGACCCAAACAAGCAAGAAAATGTAGAGGCATACATTTTCCATTACCACATTTATCCCACAATTTAGTGAGAGGAACTTGCTTCCAACTGACACTAAAGTAGACAAATTCACATCAAGAGGGGTTCAAATGTATGAATGCTAATAGGATAGGATGATAATATTCAAGAGGGATGATCAAGCCCCCAAGATCATGATATTATGACAAGCCAACATAGGAACAAAAGAACACACATGAAAATGATATAAGGAGCAGTAACAAGGAACAAGCATACACTACCAAAGAAAAAGAGAAAAGAAAAAGACAAAAAAAAGGGATGGATCAAGCTTTGACCATATGTACCGCATGTTGTGGATCTAGTCTAGGTTGTCTGCCTAAAAAAATGCACACTCACTTTGAGGAAACAGAAGTTCAGGCTGTCCAAGGGTGAGTATTCACATAGGTCATAAACATACACAAACTTCTGGTATGTGCTCACACACACAAGCAAGTGGCTATGAGAAATTCATGCCTAGGTTCAACTTCCTATACAACCAAACCAAAGCTATACCTCTTGATAACTTTGATAAGGTGCCACACAATAGTGAACTTCAAGCTTCATGAGGCAACTAAAGCTTTGTATGCTTGGTACTCATGAACAAACAAGATGGCTCCACAAGCATGCAAAGTGTATTATGCAACGTGGTCATATAAAAAAAATTTCAAATGCAACATAGGGAACATTCAAAGGAGTTTTTCTTAGTTCATGTAAAGTCTTAACTTAGGGAGCATTGTGCCTAATATCTCCAAGAGTGGACCAATCAAAGAATGAAAGATTCACAACTTAAGGGATGTAATGTGTCACATCAAGCTACTAAGAGGAATATGATATGCTAAGAGATATCATGCTCTTGAGGGACATCACACCCAATGTCAACCATAAAGTGAAAGATGCATCACATGAAGTAAGGAGACTACACAATGAAACATGAAATGAAAAAGAATAATGGCAATATATGCCCCCACTTTAAATAAACTGCTAAACACCATGCTATGAGCAATTACTTTAAAGTAGAAAATGATAAATTCTAACAATAAAGAATACATGAGAGCTAACTTCAAAATCCCTATGCCATGTCATATGTTTCCAAATAAAGCTGTCATGAAAAAGGAAAAGAGGGGATGCCCCCAAAAAGAAAATTTCAAACACATGAGGGATCCATGGATTTGGAGTCTATGTATTCTTGCTACAATGTTTTTAGAAAGCTCAAAACTGTCATCATTCCCCAAATACACATAGAATAGAAAGAATGACACAAAGAGATTGAAAACAAAAAAATCATTTCAGGTCAACATGGAATAGACATGAATGTCTCAATGCCTTGCGCCATCCCTAAAAGAAAAACAAAAGACAAAGAAAAGATAAAGGAAAGGCTTTTGGGTTAACATGGAAGAGACATGAATGTCTCTACCCCTCGCATCATCCCCAAAAGGAAAACACAAGACAAAGAAAAAGATAAAAGGAAAAGATAAAATAGTTACTACATAGAGAAGAATGTAGATACAAATAGATGAATGTCACAAAAAGAGAGAGGAACACCAAAAAGAAAGGCACGAGGCATCACATTACACACATGCAATCACACAAAAGAAAAAGAAATAATGTAAAATACTAGTAAGGCACATGCATTTCAACCTATTAAAAAATCATCTGCATCCCAATCATGTTCATTGTATATAGATGGTAGACAACTATCCAAAGGGACAATGACATGTGCACTACTAGGACAAGACTATCCAATTCTTGCCCCCACTGTGTGCAAGAAAAGAATGAGCTGAGGTAGATGATGAGGGAGAGCTCCTTGCATCTTGAAATGATTTGCAATAAATGTAAATCATTTAATAATAAGAATACATGATGATTTTATAACTACTAGATGGCAAGGAGTGAAGGGACCCACATTAAGGGACTATTTCTAACATGTCAAGTTTTTCGAGGATTCTTCTTAAAGTATGACATTTGTTGATAAGATTCCCAAGAGCCCTATGATATGAAGAATAATTTTTATTTTTAGGATTTTTGATTCAAGTAGGAGGTGGCATTGTAATCCAACCTCTGTTAACAAGTTCTTTGAGTTTTCATTCTATTTGTATTAGAGGGTATGTGTAGGATCATCATGAAAAAAATAGGCCCTTAAGTGGCAAAAAATTTAGAAAAATCAAAGTTAGGCAACTTGACGTAAAAATTTGAATAAGTTAATCTATATTATCTCAAAAATATGTAAGAATAGAATCTGTAGAAAATTGAATGTAGTTTCTAAACTACTAGGCTTGCTTAAAAAAAAAACTATTTGGTGAAAATTTGAAATTTCAATGCAGTAGTACTTAAATGTTAGGGAAAAAATAAGAAGTAGGCATCTGTCTGACCACCCTAATCACAATAAAATGATAATATTTTTCCTTAAATATTTTAGATATAAGTAGAGGACTAATGTTTCGATGCGATGTATATTTTTTTCTAATTTTTTTCCAAGTAAATAATTAATTATGAATTTTTTATTACAACTTTTAAAAAATATTAAAAACTCGTATGTCTAACCACCTTAACTTGGTCAAAATTTCATGAAATTCAATTTTTATTTTTTTAATCCTATATTATGCAAAGCATAGAATGTGACACATGTTTTTGATTCAAAAAAACTCATTGTTTGAAAGCTATAAATGTTTTTCAATCAACCTATCAATCAGGACTTTAGTCATAATTCGAATGGAAAATGAATAATAATTACATATTAAATTCAAAGTAAAGCATTATTTATATTGTGGAAAGTTGAGAATCTCATTTAAAAACCCTTCTCATTTCATCAATTTTTGGTAAAAAAATGTCATCAGCCACATACCCATCATATTGCCACTTTTTGGCCCATCATGATCCTATACATACCTTATATTTTGTAGGAATAGTATTTCTTTAAAATTGTGAAGATTTTGTCTCTTGCTAAATTCACCAACTTCTCTAATTGAATGTTGAGTAGGAGGAACTAAGATTATCCTATCATCCTTATCATCATTAGGGGGCATTGGTTTCTCTTTAGGAAGAATGAAATTCATATCAAGAGGGGTATCTTGATATCCTAACCCTTTAGTATCTTCAAGTGGTATTTTCTCTAAGAGTTAATCAATTTCATGTTCACTTGTTGTATCACATCCTTTTTTTCTTAAGATAGTGAATAATTTTTCCCATGTCTTAATTCACCTAATCATGACCCCTTTTTTAAGTCATGAAATTGAGGCACATGCTTTATATTGACTTTAAGTAATTTAGATGGTGGGCCCTTTTGATCCAATGGCCGATGTGACAAAATGCTCATTTAATCTTGGTTGTTGCCTGCCAATCCACACCATTAAAATATTCATATAAAAAACCATGTGATCTAGCGCGTAGTTGCTATGTGTCTCAATCCAATTCCATCACTTTTTTCCTTCACATTGTTTGTTAAAATTTTCTTCCATTCTACTCAACATGATGAGTGATGTGAAGAGGAAAAATAATCAAAGGGTAAAATATTAGGTGTCAACTATTGCACTATTCTAGTGCATCGCATTATGTTTTTACATTCTCGGGGCCTAAAATGTGATGTACAATGGTGATATTATGGTTGGTCCAGGATTGATGTGTGACAGAGTGATTGTGTGACATACATCCTCAAAAAAAGTATCATATTATCATTGCATAATATGCATCTAGTGCATCATGAATTGTTGCCTTATACTCTTGAAGAAATTGGTGATATATTAAGGCTAAGCAATAGCCATTGATCATGATTCTCATGCAATCAATGGATGCATTTTAAAGTTTCATTGGGAGTTTGATCTCGACCCTCCATCTTCTATCTAACGATCATTATTCAAACTACAATGATCAATTTCTCTAGTTTTGGTGTAGGGGAACCCTCAAGTTTCATGCCTTCAATAGGAAAAAGTATCATTTTGTTTTTCTTTTATGGTTTTCTCATATAATAAGGTAATATAAGACCATTTTAGATGTGTTTGGGTCCATATGAGGTCATTACAAGTGTTGGTATGTCAAGTTACATAAGTTGTAAAGTTTGTAAAAAAGTTGTCAAAATTGTAAAAGTGCAAAAATAGGGAATATGAAGAGTCATAAGTTGTAAATGAGGGAATTTGAATGGTTGTGTTGATGGTGCCAATTTGACCCACAACATTTCGGTAAGATAAAAATGAAATATCTCACCTCTCTCGAAAAAGACAATCAACAATCAAACTAATCACCTCCCAAGGTCTTTGATGTTGGTTCAAAACGTTGTTGTTTCACGAAGTGGTCAATATGGTTGTAATGTTCAAGGTGCTTGCTGGTTTTGAGCTTTTGGATTGTTATAAGATCAAACATATATTTAAACCTACTTTAACCAGTGGTTTTAAAGAAACAAAAAAAGAAGAAGATAGATTAAAGCTTTTAAACGGAAGAGAATGTTGATTCATCCAACTAATCAGACTTGTTACCTTCCAAGGAATTCCTAACCTAAAACTACAAAATAAAGTTAACTTGTAATTAATACAAAGTTTCATTCATTCACAGTAGAAACTTTAACAGTAGATTACAAATCATCATTTAAACATAACATAAGATAAAACTTCATTCCTTGAAAGCTTTCCAAATCAAATAATTAACCCAAGATAAATACCATTCTAGAGCACAATATGAAGTAGATTTAAATCCGACTGCCTCTACTATTGGTGAAACAGATAAATAGCATTTACAAATGTGGAAAGATCACCAGTGTACAAAAAACCCATATCTTTGAATTATCTCCATTTATATGAAGAAAGTCTGGAAGATACATCACCTCCTCTTCCTATTGAACTAAAAATGTCTAACTTCCTACAAAACCCTAGCTTGCTAATTCCTAAAAAAATGTCTCTTATCTACCTACCCTCTATCTTCGAATTCTCCTTTACAAAGAGGCGAAAATGCCACATATACCAAAAACACCAAAAATGAGTCGGCCCCATTTTTTTAGGGTTTACAAAATAGTCGGTCATAAAAGGAGTTGACTCTAGAAGAGTTTGGAACAAAGTCAATGATGCATTAAATGTGCACTCTATTCATGTCGGCGAAATATCTCCCTCAAGCATGGTTTCCAAATCTTTTACAACCATCGTCCTTAAATCGTAGCCTTCATGGCCACCATTAAGACTTCACGTGTTTCATCCTCGACCTTAAAAATTGCTCCATAGAGCTACTTTGAATGTTCTAAAGCACTATCATTAATATTGATCTACTTTTTCTAGTAGACATCCCATTTGTCATTAAGAATCGTGGCTTCTTCCTCTCTGTCTAGATCTTTAGTGATCAGACTCATCTTTTTGATGTTAATTTACAGTAGCAGATTCAATGATCAACCTTGTACAGAACATTCCAGTTACAATTCTCTCTCAATTAAATTCATACACACTAATCACACATTGACCACACACCACTGTTCACCGAACCGATCATCTTCAATTACAAAGTATATCCATATTGCTCACAGTCTATTGATCTTCCTCATAGGAAGGGTCACAATAGTCTAACTGCCAACGGTTCACCTTCAGCTTCCTCTGATTGGTTGGACACATACCACATAGCATCTTCAGATGGTCAAAAGTTGTTCAAGCATAATCGTATGTCAGTGAGACACTAGCCATGTCTCCCCAATGCTACAATGCTCCACTGACGCTATTGACAAGAGGTCATAATGAGCTGCAAGAGTCATATCGATATCCAAGACCATCGCCCAGACTATTGCTATCAGCAAGATCGGTGAAACCTCTCACCGAAGTCCACAACAAGCTCATTGGAAAGACTATCGCATTCGCTATGAGTCATATAGAGCCCTTAAGTCTTACTGATGTCAAAACACCTATCGGCAAGACCAATAGGCATCGGCAAGAGTCTCAGTGATGACAACCTTGTGAACAACTATTGGTGAGACCTCTCCCTGGGTGGAGAGAGATAGAAAAATTCATAGTGATTAAAATGTCTTGGTGACCTCGGCATTTCAAATGAATAGAACACAACTGCTAGTCGACAAGACTTCTAGAGGGTCTCATTGACTTTACTCTTTTAGGAGTATCATGCTAGTAAGATTGAGGCACTTTTTCCAACAGACTTCCTTGAGACACAACATCAGATGTTCTCAACATGGTTTAATCCTATGAAAAAATTCCTTTATTAGTCCTCTAAGACATAGAAAATATCATCATCATCCCACCTTTCATACATCCTTCATTTAATTATACTTAGCAAAGAGAAACTCAACTCTAGCAAGGGCGAACCAAATCTGAACCAGAAACATATTTTCCTTTAATACTAGTGGGAGTGGAGTCAAAATGAAAATAGAACCGGGACCGAGACTAGAGTCAGAATGGGCACAAAACACGGAAATAACCAACATTTCCATGTTTAACCCACATTCCAGCTCCATGTTTATAAAAATAAAAGTAACCAGGGATTGCATCAGGGTGGGGACAGAGTCAGAACCAAATGAGGAAACAAATTTTTTACAAAAAATGAAATCCTATATCCATTCCGAACCCAGCCTCACAAAAGAGACCAAACACAAGGAATAAACGCAAGCAAGATCAAAGCAAAAACTGGTCCTAGTCAAACCACAACGGGGTAGGAACGGAACCAAATCTAATACTAAAACTTTTCCAAGTTTCAGGTTCAGATTCCATCTCGACCCTGCCTCCGACAACATACAAAGAAATGACAAAAAAATGATGAAAAAAAAAAGAAAAAGAAGGGGAGAAAACACCCCACAACCAAACACAAGGGAAAAAGGAAAAACAAACAAACAAGCCCAGCGGAACTAGGACCGAAACAGAACCAAAACCTGGAACTTTAGAAAAGTTCTAGAGTTTGGTTTCAGTTCGTGTCCCGCTTCTGTCAAAACAACAAAGGAACTGGTGGAACCAAAACTAGGAATGGAGGGAAAACCAGAACTTTGGAAGAAATTCTAAAGTTTGGTTGTGGTCCCGATTCTATGTCCGCCAAAACAACAAAGGAAACAAATGCAAAAAATTGGCGGAACCGGAACCAAAAGGGGAAATAGAACTAGAACTTAGAAAAAAGTTATGAAGTTTAGTTTTGTTCCATGTCCCGCACCCGCTAGAGAAAAAAGAAAAAGCGCAAAGGGGCTTAACTGGAACCAGGAATGGAATAGAAACCAGAACTTGGAAGAAATTCCAAAGTTCAGTTTCGGTCTCAGTTCCGCATTCACCAAAACAAAACCGAAAATGCCCAAGGAAAAAAACAAAAGGCCAAAGGAAACAAAACAGAACAAGGGGGGCCTATTTTAAACAAGTTTAAAATGGGGTGGTTATGGGAGGCATAACAATTGGCGACTTGGCTGGAAAAATGGTTTAACCATTTTCAAGAAACTTAAGGATTCAACTACCTAGAACTCCTGGTTTATGGACATCACAAATCTAGTTGGGTCAGTTTTAACAACCAAGGTTGAGCTAGAATCTCAAATGTAAATCAACACTGGCTACCCCTAAATCTATGTGTCTACTTGATGTTGCATCACCCTTTTACAAAGCTTTCCTCATCTTTTGAACAATAATGTGCAAGATTTGAACTACATGAGTTGATTCCCTTTAGCTGTTATGCAATGATATCATGGGCATTGCTCTGTTGCTAGTCAAGCATCTATAGCTCTAACGAAGATACCTCTAGTTTTCTCACAGCATTGCTCTACTGCTAGTTAGGCGTCCATAGCCCTGGTAGAGATTTTGGAATCACCCATTCATATTGAGTTTTTATTTTTATTTTTTTTAGATAGTTCTATTTTTCCTTTCTCTTGGAGTTTCAAATATTTCATTCAATTATTTCTCAATATGTCAGATGTCTGACATCTGTTCTAGGTTGAAAACTACCATGGACCTCATAACATCATCTAGGGAATCAGATTTTTCACTCAAATCTTACAACACTATCATCCTAGCAAAAAATATACCATTACAAAATGAGATGTTTGTGATGATTTGTGGTAGATTCAGTCATAGTTAATGAAGATTATTTACTTTGCACCTTGTTTTCAAGACTTTCCAAAACTCTTATTGGACGGACATAAAACAACAAATTTAGGACAAAATCATGCAATCAAAAAACTTGAAAATATCTAAACCAACTTCTCTCCTAATAACCAAAGTATACTTCAGATAACAACCCCCTTACAACTGCATAAAATGAAGGTCCCTACAAGGAAAAACAAAGCAACAACAAGGAAAACAACAAAACTATTTACATACAAAACAACAAATTGTTTACATATATACAACCCAACAAAATACAAGATCTTTCACGGCCCAAAGTTTTGTTTGAGAAATTTTCCATTAATAGGTAATGGAACATGTTCTCCTGTTAAACTACTCAGCCAAAAAAAAAATCTCCTAGGATTTTAACAATTTGATAGGGACCCAACTAGAGCTTATCAAACTTCTGTTGATCACCTTTCTTTTCATTAGCCTTATCCCATAGTAGCACAAGGTATGATATTCTGAAAGCCTTGATTTTGGCTCTTTTGTCAAACCAAATTTTGACAACGACTTGGTGTTTAAAGTATTATTGCAAAGCATCATCTCTCTACTCTTCTAATCTCAGCAAGCCAACTAACCTTACTTCAATCCTATCATCACCAGAGTAAATTTTTGTATAAACTTCAAGATATGTATTTGCAAGTGAATAGGGAACACGGGCTCTTGTTCATACACTAGCTTAAATGTTGAAGTATTTAATGCAGCCTTGATCCTAGTCCTATCTGTCCATAGTGTAAATCTTAGCTGGGTATGCCAATCCCTAGGATTTTTCTCTAAGATTTTTTAGATTACTCCTAGGAGATTCTTATTAGTTGATTCTACAACTCCATTTCCTTGCAGATAATAGTTGGAAGAATACATTAAAACAATCTTATGATCATAAGCCCATGAAATGAACTCAACAAAAGAAAAGGTAGAGCCATTGTCACATACCAATGCAAAAGGTACTCCAAACTTGGTTGTGATGCATTTAGTAAGGAACTTGATTACCACTTCTGTTGTGCTATTCTTGCAAGGTATAGCTTCTATCCATCTTGTGCAATAATCCATGGCAATCAAAATGAATTTATGTCCTATAGAAGAATTAGGATTAATTAGCCCAATAAAATCAACTGCCCATTGGGAAAATGGTCTTACCTTATAAACGGGTTGCAATGGCATGGCTGAATGGCACTCTCTTGATGTAGAAGTCTGACATACATGAAATGTCCTTACGTGTTGGTGGGCATCCCTAAACACACATGGCCAATAATAACCAGATCTAAGAATCTGATGTACTAAAGAATTAGTAGAACTGTGACCTGTGCCATGTTTCCCATGAAATTAAACAATTGTGTGCCTAGCTTCTTGTTGATCAAGGCATTGTAGATAAACTCCCTCAAAGTTCTTTCTGTATAATAATCCTCCTTTGAGCATATAATGGGATATTTTCATTCTCAGTGCTCTCCTTTGAGTTGTATTCTTTCCCTCTAGGCACTGATTATTGATCATGAAATAGATAATATCGGCATACCAAGGGTCATTGGAAAAGGACTATGTTGTGTACTGCTGAAAGATAATGTTCTCACCAGCATCCACTATTTCTTTAGACAGGCCTTAAACTCAGAAAAATTTCATAGGGTGAATCTCCAAATAGAACTCTTGCAAAATAGCCATCCATTTCCCCCTTCATTCTCCCAACTCGCTCTACATAAGTAGAAACTTTACAGTAGCCTCAAGAACTACAACAATAATCTAACTTTAAAGGATGTAGTGCTTGAACTCCTTGACAACTCTAACCAATGCAAAAGCTTGTTTCTCAAGAGGTGGGTACTTGACTTCAACATTCTTAAATGGAGAACTCATGAAGTAAATTGGCCTTTCATCCCCTTCCTCTCTTCTTTGTGTCAGGACAGCTACACACAAGCGTTCAGAAGAAAAAGAATAAATATAAAATAGCTTCAAGTAGTCAGGGTTGGTGAGGACTGGCGCCTATGAAATGAATTGCTTGACTTGAGAAAAAGCATCCTTTGCCTCATTACTCCATTCTATTCTAGCATCTTTGTTCATCATTCCATTCAAAGGTTTAACAATCTCTGCAAAACTTGTGATAAACTTTCTCACAAAGTTGATCTTTCTAAATAAATATATCATCTCCTTCTTACTTCCAAGCATGGTTAACTTTAGAATAGACTTAACTCAGCCTGGATCTATCGACATCCCTCTTTCTGAGATTATGTGTCCCAAAATTTTCCCTTCAAAAACCTCGAACACACACTTTTTAGGATTTAGAGAGACACCATATCAAATGCATCTTTCAAGAACTTTAGCCAAGTCTATAGCATGGTTTAGTATATCTTTAGAGAATACTTTCATGTCATCCATGTAAATGATGATGCATTTACCAATCAAATCTTTGAATGCTACATCCATGGCAAGCTGAAAGGTTGCTCCATCATTTATCAAACCAAATGGCATCCTTATGTAAGCAAATGTTCCCCACTTAGTAGTGAAGGTTGTCTTCATTTTGTCTTCATAATCAATTATCACCTGATTGTACCCAGAATAGCCATCCAGGAATGACATCATTTGAGACCCATTGATAGTTTGCAAGACTTCATCTAGAGAAGGGAGTGGGTAGTTGTCCTTTTCTGAAGATCTATTCAGATTCCTGAAATCTACACATAGCCTGATCTCTCCATTCTTCTTATGAACTAGAACTAAGTTAGCCACCCATGTTGAATGTCATATAGGAAATATTATTCTTGCAAAAAGCAATTTTTGAACTTCCCTAAAGATCATTGGTTCAATCAATGCATTGACAGGATGTTGTTTATGTTGAAATGGTCTAGCTTCTGGCTTCAAAGGAATAGTATGAGTTATCATAGAAGGATCAAATATTTTTAGATCTTCATACCCCCAAGCTATTACAACATCTTTCTTTAGTGCCCTCAGTATATCTTTTCTAATCTCTCTAGGGCAGGCTTTCCCTATGTAAACATTTCTTTCAGGGCTAGAATTGGCTAGGTTTATAGTTTCATATTTACCTCCTTTATCTTCGGTTGACACCTTTTCCCAAGCCCTTGGTTTTGAATCAAAAATCCTTTCTAAGGCCACCATTCCCTGTGGAATGCTATTACTTTTTAAATTGAGGACCTCCTCTGTATTGCAGCCTTTGGGGTTCTAGTCTCCTGGATCCCTATCAGACTCATCAATGATCTATCCTTCAAAAACATCTGAGCTTGCTAGAAAAGCAAGGATATGTTGATCATCGTCGAAGACTTGAAAGTTCTTGACATTATTGAGAATAGCTGGGGTGGATATCAATTGTACTGAGAATCTCTTAAGCTTGGAGCCTTGCATGGGTTCCAAGGTACTTGCAACAATAGCTAATGAATCAACTATTTGATTCTCCTCTCTAGGGATTAAATTAATCCCAAAAGCATCAAAGTCTTCAATCAAGTTCTATACCCTATTTCTATAAGTTTCCAACCTTTTATTATGACATGCGTACTGGTTGCATACTTGTTTGATAATCACTTCTGAATCTCCTTTAACCATCAAGGAAATAACTTTCTTCTGATGTGCCAACATCAGTCCCCGAGCTAATGCTTCATATTCTGCTATATTGTTAGTGCACCCAAACTACAACCTATAAGAAGCAAAAAAATATTTCCCTTTCGGGCTAGTTAATTCAATCCTAGAACACCACACCCTGTTTTGGATTTGGATCCATCAAACATGAGGGTCCATATGTGATCATGAGTTGGGGTTGATCTATTTGAGGTTGTTGTGGGTGTTTGGATAAGATGAACCATAGGTGAGGCCACCTAATCTTTTGCATCAACTATTGGCAATGGGTGCTCAATAGGTTCCTCAAGTGCAATTTACAAATCCTGGTCAGACATATCATGTATTCCTAGGATATCTTTCTGATAGTCACTTGTTTCTTTGATTATTCCCTTGATTTTTGGTATACTTGTGAGTGCAGGGGTATCAAACAAACCTTGGGGTTGTTCATCATAACTACATTGGTCCAGTATTGAGACTAGGGTAGGTTCAGCTTGAGGAGGGACTTCCTCTGAAGGTATATTATCACTAGTTAACATTATTTCATTTTTGGCTTTGAATGAGAAGTGGTCTGAAATGGTCTTAAGGTGACTTAGGCTAGTTTCCTCAGTTTGGGAAACATGGTTTAAAACACTAATGTAGGGTTGGTAGGTCAGTTTTGAATGATTTTGGTAGTGTACCCTACACCAATTAGGGAGTAGAAGACTTCGTAAATCGATATCTTCCCCTAAGACCAGTTGATCCTGTTGCAGCTTCCTAATCAATACTTGTTCATTTATATTAATCATGGGATCATGGAATTTTTGCATCAAAAAATCACTAGAATCAAGAACCAAAAAGGTCATAATTTCCTCTCTTTTATAAACCCCTATCTCGGTTTCAAAATAAGCTACCTCGTTGGGACAGTCATGCTCAGTGATGATATGTTTGAGGTGAGGTTCACTCTCAATCCTAATCTGGGTAGGCATTCCCCTCCATGGTAGCCACATGTGTGAAAGGTCAAGGGAGAGATATCCCCTAGACTTTTCATCAAATCTCTGCTCAACAACATACCATAAGTCTCAAGAATGTCTGCTACCTGAATGTCCATATTGGTTAAAATCCTAGGGTCAAACCCTACTTGCACATGTAAATTTCTCAATTCTCCAACTATGTTAACCTCTGTTTTATCAAGTTGTATGACCTTCTTGTTTCTTTGGATAGGGTTCAATCCCAATTTATTGCATACAGAAAATGGCATCACATTGCCAGGAGCCCCTTAATCTAGCAAACAATTATGTAGATTCTTCCCATAGATTCTCAAAATTAAAAGAAATGGTGGGGTGTTATGAAATTACTTGCACAATGGAAGAATATGATATGAAATATGCTACAAATACTTGATAATAACTAAGAATAACAAGCCACTTCGAAGGGGAAAACCTCCAAATATCTCTAATGAGAACACACTTCACAACTCGATGATGAAATAAGACTCACAACCTCCTATATATACCTATTTATGCCAAGGATATCACCTAGGCCGACTTAGACACACTTATATAAGACATAGGTTGACATAAACAACTAAATAACCATATACTAATGATAATATGACTTAATAGAGAGTTAAGATAGCCACAAGTTGACTATTCATAACCCAATGTACACTAATATTAAGGGCGTAGCATGCCCCCCTTCTTCAATGAAGCATATTCCTCAATGCTAATCAAGTTTGGATACTTTTGTATGAACTCCTCATCCTCCCATGTGGCATTTTCAACTAGTAAATTCTTCCATTGGATGAGATAATCAGTGAGAGTTCTATTCCTTAGCTTCTTTGTGCGTGTTTGATGAATGCACTCTAGTTCCAAAATGATTCTTCCTTCTTCATCAAGCTCTGGTAGTGTTGTTTGAGTGGGAATCTTATGCCCAATGACCTTCTTCAAACAAGAAACATGAAAAACTAGATGTATCTTTGTTGTTGGGGGAAACTCAAGCTTGTAGGCAACACTACCGATCTTTTGTATGATTTGGTATGAACCATAATACCTTGGAGACAACTTATTATTCTTTTTTTGTTGCTTTAGTGAGATTTTCTTATAAGGCTGCAATCTCAAGAAGACCCAATCCCCAACTTCAAAACTTCTTTCACTATGATGTTTGTTTGCTTATTGTTTCATTCAATTTTGTGCCATGGCTAAATTCTCCTTGAGTCCTTAAAGTACTTGTTGTTGATGAAGCAAGTGGTCTTCTATTTCCTTAACTTTTGGGGAAACCTTTATTGATGACATGATGGAAGGAGGACGATATCCATAAAGTGCCAAAAATGGAGAAATTTTGGATGAGCTATGAAAAGATGTGTTATACCACCATTCTGCAAGTGGTAGCCTATCTACTCACTAAGATTGTTTCTCTGAAGTGAAACAATGTAGATATCCTTCCAAACACTTATTAACAACCTCTGTTTTCCCATCTGATTGAGGGTGATATGAAGAGCTATTAGCCAATTAAATACCCAAACATGAGAATAAATCTTTCCAAAAGTGACTAGTGAAGATAGGATCATGATCACTAACAATAACCTTAGGTGTACCATGTAGCTTTTGGATATTCTCCAAAAACACTTTGGCCACTACACTTGTTGTAAAAGGATGTGCTAATGCAATGAAATGTGCATATTTAGTGAGCTGATCAACTACCACCATGATGACATTATGACCTTTAGATTGGGAAGCCCTGTGATGAAATCCATGGATACCTCTTCCCAACGCTGGCTAGGAATAGATAAGGGTTGCAATAGACCTGGTGTCTTAATTGTCTCCCCTTTATGCCTTTGACACACCAAACATTCAACCACAAATTTTTGAACATCACCCTTTAGCCCTTCCCAAAAAAAATCTTGCTTGACTAGATGATATGTCTTCAAAAATATTGAATGAACACCCACTAGAGACTCATGCAACTCTGTGAGAATCTTGTTTTTAAGGTTGTAATTCTTGCATAGATACAAATGCTCTTTATACCAAAGAGTATCTCCCTTCCAACAAAACTTATTTGAACTACTAGGATCACTTTTTACTTGTTCGATGAGATTACTTGTCGCAACATCATTTTGCCACTCTGCTTTGGCTTCCTCCACCCAATTTTCTTATAATATTGAAAGGGCACACATTAAGGCTTCATCTTTCTCATCCTTCCTTGAAAGTGCATCTGCGATAATATTTTCTTTCCCTTTCTTATATACAATCTCAAAGTCATATCCTAACATCTTAGTGACCCATTTTTATTGGTCTTCAGAAGACAGTCTTTATTCAAAAAAATATTTTAGGCTATCATGATCTATCTTAACCTTGAAATTTCTACCCAATAGATAAGGCCACCATTGCTTCACTGCATGGAGGATTGCTAGCATTTCCTTCTCATAAATAGGTTTTAGTTGATTCTTACCTTTTAATTGATGACTCTCAAAAGAAATTCATTGACCTTCTTGCATGAGAAATGCTCCTATCCCATTTCTAGAAGCATCACATTCCATAAAGAATTCCTTGGTAAAGTCAGGAATGGCAAGCACTAGAGTTGTACACATAGCCTCCTTCAATCTCTCAAATACTGAATTGGTAGACTCATTCCAATGAAAATAATTCTTCTCCAATGGAGTGGTGAGAGGTGCTGCTATACTACCATAATTCTTCACAAATATTCTATAGTACCCTATCAATCCCAAGAAACCTCTCAGTTTCTTAATGGTTTTTGGAATAGGCCATTCCATGATAGCCTTAATTTTTTCAGGGTCCACCTTTACTCCTTCATGTGAAACTATGTGTCCCAAATACTCCACCTCTATAAGACCAAAAGCACACTTGGATGGCTTAGCATAGAGTTTATTATCTTCAAGTATTTGTAATGCTTTGTCCACATGTTGCAAATGTTCTTCCAAAATCTTGCTATAAATCAATATATCATCAAAGAATACTGACACAAACTTTCTCAATAACTTCTTAAAACTGGAATTCATCAAACTTTGGAATGTAGATGGTGCATTGCTAAGACCAAATGGAATCACCAAAAATTCATAATGACCCTCATGAGTCCAAAATGTTGTCTTACAAATATCTTCCTCCTTAATCCGAATTTGGTGATAACCAGATCTAAGATCTAACTTGGTAAAATACATAGCTCCATTCAATTCATCTAGCAAATCATCAATGACTGGAATTGGAAACTTATCTTTAATGGTGTACATGTTGAGCACTCTATAGTCTGAACACATGCGCCAAGTATCATCCTTCTTACATACCATCACCACAGGCGAGGAGTAATCACTTTGGCTATGCCTGATGATTCCTTCATCTACCATCTCTTCAACAATTTTTTCTATCACTCTTTTGTATGTGTGGATACTTGTAAGGCCTGATGTTCAGTGGTTGGCTCCCTGGGATTAACTGTATGGAATGATCATGATCCCTCTTAGGAGTAATTCCTTTAGGCATATCTCCAAGAACAACTGAGTGATGAACAATTATAGCTTGCAAATCTGGATGAGTAGGAGCATCAAATTGAGAGACTTCTAATTAACATAGTTGGGTGACAAATCCATCCACTCCTTTCTTAAGCAACTTTTTCATTTGATGAGAGCTTACCATTTGTGGGGATTTTTCCTTCAACCCCCTTAGCTCTACTAGCCTTCCTTCTGATTGAAATCTCATGAATAGTTCTTGGAAGTTCATCTCAATCTTTCCTAATGTAGTAAGCCATTGTACTCCCAAAACAATATCTGCTACACCCATGGATATCGCATACATTAGGGAATCAAGTTGATAATCTCCCATGGATAATTTAATGCTATGACACTTCCCTAGAAAACTAACTATACCACCTTCTACAATCAAAATCTGAAACTCTGGAGCTAGATATATGAAACAATTTAGATGAGTAGCTAACTTTTTGTTGATGAAATTATGAGTACTACCTGAGTCAGTCAACATTGTTACCTTCTACTTCTTTAGGAACCCCACCACCTTGAGAGTTTGTGAAGCACTAAAACCTAAAAGTGCATGACAAGAAATGATTGGCTGAGAATCATGTGATTCCTCATTTGACTCCCTTTCATCCTCTAGTATGGGTTCCTCCTCTTCTTCCTCACTGGGACCTTCAATATAGAACAATTTCTTTTCACTACATTTATGTCCTCGACTATATTTGCTATCACAATTGAAACACAACCATTTTTCTCTTTTATCCTCAATTTGTTGTGGAGTCAACTTAGTAGGCTGTGTTGAAAATCCTTTCTCTCTTGTTACATTAGCCCCTTGCTTCTTAGGAATCAAATACTTCTCCTCTACCATGTGTGCTAATATAAAAGACTCATTTATGGAACTAGGGCTAAACATGCATACCTCATGTTGAATGTGATCCTTGAGACCACCCAAGAATAAGTCATTCAAGTTTTCCTCCGTAATTGTATCCACTCTTAAGGGTAGATTTTGGAATTGCTGAATATAATCCTTAACTGATCCTGTTTGTTGAAGTTTAGCTAGCTAGCTGAAGAAGTTTTCTGTCATTCTATTGTTATATTGTGCTTGGATTTCCTCTGTAAAAATTGAACATGAGATGGTTAGCCCCTTTTTCCTTCGATGAGTACAAAGCCAACGATACCAAATGAATTGATCTGGTTCTAGATATAGGGAAGCCATCGTGACCTTTTTCTCCATTTGGGATTTGGTTGACTTCAAAAAAATTCTCCATTTGATTTATCCATGTTAGAGGATCCTTTCCATCAAACTTGCACATATCCACCTTTGGAAATAAATTCCTAGATCCCATAGGAGTACTAAAGCTTGTGTCAATGGTAGTTGACCTAGAATTTTCACCTTGAGTGCTTGATAACTCCTTTCTTGGTTCAACCATGTAGGTGCTTAACATGTTTCTTAGGTCACACATATCCATCTTAATTGAGGAAATTTCTTCCTTGACCTTATTGATTTCCTCATTAGGATTAATATCCTCGATTATTCCCCCATCCTTATCAGGAGTATTCCCCGGAGTGACAACAATATTTTTACCCCTTGTTGTAGGCCCCATCGTGATGGACACCACTAATGTTGAAATAAATCACACAAATGAAACTAAAATTCTTTGAAATTTTTACTATAATCTCCTTTATTATGTCTTCAACAACTCAATAAAAATCAAGCTCCAATTTGACAAGATGTGCGAGATATGTAGATTCCAAAAAAAAAAGTATAGAAACCCTAATTCTATAATAATTCATTTAATTCTACTCCAATTCTTCTAAAAAATAGATTGTAGCTTCTTCAATACTTTCTTCAAAAACCCTTTAAAAATCAGAAAAAAAAATTTCCAAAATATGAAAGATATGATCTTCCCAAAATTGCCTCCAAAATTGAGAAAACCCTTGCCTCTACGGTGCCAAGATCATGCTCTGATACCACTTGTTATGAAATTACTTGCACAATAGAAGAATATGATATGAAATATGCTGCAAATACTTGATAATAACTGAGAATAACAAGCCACTTCAAGGGGGAAAACCTCCAAATATCTCTAATGAGAACACACTTCACAACTTGATGATGAAAAAAGACTCACAACCTCCTATATATACCTATTTATGCCAAGGATATCACCTAGACCGACTTAGACACACCTATATAAGACATAGGCTGACCTAAACAACTAAATAACAATATACTAATGATAATATGACTTAATAGAGAGTTAAGATAGCCACAAGGTGACTATTCATAACTCAATGTACAGTAATATTAAGGGCCTAGCATGGGGTACCTACCTTGCTTCTATACAAAGTTGTGTTTATGTCTGCAGCGGGTGCCACCTTCATTTTCCCTTTTCATTTATCAACTTCTTCCAAAGCTTTCAACACTATCTCTCGTTGGGCAGGGCACGAATTTAGGATGTCAAATTATGATAAAGAGGTTTTTTGTTTTTGCATCTCAGAAAAAATATCAAATTCTAGGTTATATCTTGCATTACATTTGAAAACACTAAATGAATTACCTTTGTTATGGGAGTCAGGTGGACCCTTTGGTGGAGGAGGGTTGTTATCAGCACCTTGATTCAGAGGCATCATATGGTTAGGTGGTACTAATGTAGTGAATAGACCCTTATTCTGGTTTCTTAGGAAGTGTCCTCCCTTTGTCTCAAAGGCTTGGGCATCATACACATCTTCTTCTGGTTCATTCTCATTCTACACTGGGAATGAAGGTTCTTCTTCAAAGAGGTCATAAGTCATAGTTGTATCCACTGAGTCACCTCTTTTATTTAAATTCCCTTGGAACGTTTGGGCATTTTCATGTGCCATCTTTATGA
Source organism: Sequoia sempervirens (assembly GCA_007258455.2). NCBI lineage: Eukaryota > Viridiplantae > Streptophyta > Pinopsida > Cupressales > Cupressaceae > Sequoia > Sequoia sempervirens. The sequence goes on along the minus strand of VDFB02271358.1, from coordinate 728,871,858 downwards.
TCTTCTCCATTTTAGGGAAGTTTACCTCAGAATGAGTTGCAGTATCATGCAACCTGCACCAGTTAGTCATAAAATTGAGGTCAACCACATTCGTAACATGTGGCTTGTCCTCATTAGCTTGATAATTTTGAGGAACCCCACCATTATTTGGCCCTGTATTCCATTTTCGATTGTTATTTGGCCTCTGGTTATATCCTCTATCTTTATTTTGATAGCCTTGTTTAGGGGAGTTTGGGCCTTGATAAGCTCTAGCTATGATTATTGTTGTTCTGATAATTACCCTGATTAGTATAATTACCTTGGTTCTAAGAGGGGTTCAGTTTAAGCTGAGCCATATCATTTGTGACTTGAGATAGAGTTTTCTTTAAGGTATCCACCTCATTTGTGAGTTGAACTATCTTTTCACTCTCAACACTCCTAGCAACATGTGGTTGAATGATAGGATTTGGTATTCTGGCCTGGTTATGATGACCATGCGGACTATGATGAGCTTGTGATTGTTGAGAGAAGTCAGGAGCTCCATTGGCAAAGAATGGAACAAAATATTGAGTTTGTAACTTAGATATAGGTCCATAATGGGAAGGAGACATCCCTAGGATAGTATTGAATAAAGGGGTTGAATTAGGCACTGATAACCCATTGAAGGAAAAACTCCTCCCAAATTTCCTTGTTGAGAGCTAGTTTGTTGTTGCAGCTTGATGGCTAGATGATAGACTTTAGACAAGGAATCAATATCTACCAGCTAATATGTCCTCTATAGGAATAGTCCAAGCAAAAGGTGTATAACTCTAAAATATTCCTGAATGGCACTATTACTAGCAACTAGATAGGGATCTTGTAGTCTCCTATACATTCGTTGAAACCTGGTATTAAACAAGGGTAGGGATACACATGGCTCCTTCCTAATGGTAGAAAATTGGTGGAACAAAATGGTTGGATCCACATAAACTCTGAATTGATTGATGAAAGCATTCTCTAGGTCTGCCTAGCTCACAATAGAACCTTGTGGAAGAATTAGGTACTAGTTGTAAGCCATATCTCCTAAAGAATAAGGGAACAACCTACAAACCACATCATGGTGGGCTATCTAGGCTCTGGTACAAGTGTCCTTAAAAGCTTGTATGTGCTCTTTAGCACTCCTTGATTCACCATGAATGTATTTGGGATAGAACCTCTTAAGATTCTTAGGCATATCATGAAAGCCTCCAGGAATAGTCCACAATGGAGAGGGATTATTCATAAAGAATGTCATTGGTGGTGGTGGTGCGGGTTGAGCAAGCTATTGGATGGGCTGAACCAACTATAATGGTACTTGAGATGGAGTTGGTGGTGGATTGACAGGTATCCACTGGGGTATTGGTGAAAATTTTGGTGGAGTGAGTGGAGCTGACAAGGGTGGTACAATGGTTGCCCCAGTCTTCTGAATCTTGTGTCTTGTTGGGGTCCTGAGTTCTATCAAAGGTGGTGGGTTGTTAGTTGATCGAAGAACTCTATGGGACCTCTCTAGTGAGAAAAACCCAATATTATCCAATTTTCTCTTCTAGCCCTCCTTCTAGTGCCAAATCTGTTGATGGTGCCAAGTTGAAACACAACATGTAGGTAAGATCAAAGTGAAATATCTCACCTCTCCTAAAAAATACAATCAACAATCAAACTGATCACCTCCCAAGGTCTTTGATGTTGGTTCACAATGTTTCTATTTCACGAAGTGGTCAATATGGTTGTAATGTTGAAGGGGCCTGTTGGTCTTGAGCTTTTGGATTGTTATAAGATCAAACATATATTTAAACCTACTTTAACTAGTGGTTTTAAAGAAATAGAGAAAAAAAGATAGATTAAAGCTTTTAAACTGAAGAGAATGTTGATTCATCCAACTAATAAAACTTGTTACCTTCAAGGAATTCCTAAACTAAAACTACAGAATAAAGTTAACTTGTAATTAATACAAATTTCCACTCATTCACAGTGCAAAATTTAATAGTAGATTGCAAATCATCATTTAAACAAAACATAAGATAAAATTTCATTCCTTGAAAGCTTTCTAAATCAAATAATTAACCCAAGATAAATACCATTCTGGAGCACAATATGAAGTAGATTTAAATCTAGATGCCTCTACTGTTGGTGAAATAGATAAACAACATTTAAAAATCTGGCAAGATCACCAGTGTAGAAAAAACCCATATCTTTGAATTATCTCCATTTATATTAAGAAACTCTAGAAGATACATCACCTCCTCTTCCTATTGAACTAAAAACATCTAACTTCCTACAAAACCCTAGCTTGCTAATTCTTAAAAAAAGGTCTCTTATCTACCTACCCTCTATCTTTGAATCCTCCTTTACAAAGAGGCGAAAATGCCATATATACCAAAACTGCCAAAAATGAGTCAACCCCATTTTTTAGGGTTTACAAAATATTTGGTCATAGAAGGAGTCAACTCTAGAAGAGTTTGGAACAAAGTCAATGATGCATTAAATGCGTGCACTCTGTTCATGTCAGTGAAAGATATCCCTCAAGCATGGTTTGTAGATCTTTTACAACCATCGTCCTTAACTCACAGCTTTCGCATCCACCATTAAGACTTCACGTGTTTCATCCTCAACCTCGAAAATTGCTCCATAGAGCTACTTTGAATGTTCTGAAGCACTGTCATTAATATCGATCTACTTTTGCAACTAGACATCCCATCTATCATTAAGACTCACAACTTCTTCCTCTTTGTCTAGATCTTTAGAGATCAAACTTATCTTCTTGATGTCAATTTATAGTAGAAGATTTAATGATCAACCTTGTACAAAACATTCCAATTACAATGCTCTCTAAATTAAACTTAGACACACTGATCAAACACTGACCACACACCACTCTTCACCGAACCGATCATCTTTGATTAAAGAGTATATCCATATCACTCCCAATCTATTGATCTTCCTCATAGGAATGGTCACAATAGTCTAACTACTAATGGTTCACCTTCAACTTCCTCTGACTGGTTGGATGCATACCACATAGGATCTTTAGACGATCAAAAGTTGTTCAAGCATAATCACATGTCAGTTAGACACTAGCCTTGTCTCCCCGATGCTACAATGCTCCACTGACATGATCAACATAACTTACAACTATCAGAAAGAGGTCATAATGAGTTGCAAGAGTCATACTAATATCTAATACCATTGCCCAGACTATCTCTATCAGAAATATTGGCGAGACCTCTCACCGAAGTCCACAATAGACTCATCAACAAGACTATCACATTTGCTATGAGTCATATGGACCCCTTATGTCTTACCAATGTCAAAACACCTATCGGTGAGACCAATAGTCATCACCAAGAGTCTCCCTGATGACAACCTTGTGAAAAACTATCGGCGAGAGCTCTCCCCAGGCGAAGAGAGATAGAAAAACTCACAGTGATAAAAATGTCTTGGAAACCTGAGCATTTCAAATGAATAGAACACAACTAATAGTCGGAAAGACTTCCAAAAGGTCTCACCATCTTTACTCTTTTAGGAGTATCATGCCAGTAAGATTGAGGCACTTTTTCCAACAGACTTCCTTGAGACACAACATTAGATGTTCTTGACATGCTTTAATCCTGTGAAACAATGCCTTTATTAGTCCTCTAAGACATAGAAAATATCATCATCATCCCACCTTTCATATATCCTTCATTTAATTATACTTAGCAAAAAGAAACTCAACTCTGGTAGAGGCAGAACCAAATCCTAACCAAAAACATACTTTCCTTTAATACCGGTAGGGGCAGAGACAAAATGAAATCGGAACCCAGACCAGGACCGGAGTCAGAACAGGAAAAAAACATGGAAATAACCAACATTTCCAAGTTTATCCCACATTTCGGCTCTGCGTCTACAAAAAGAAAAGTAGCTAAGGACCATAGTAGGGAAGGGGCAGAGTCAGAACTAGATGAGGAAATATAAACTTTACAAAAAACCAAATCCCAAATCCATTATGAACCTGACCTTACAAAAGAGACCAAACACAATGAATAAACACAAAAAAAAACACAAGTGGGATCAGAGAAAAAATTGATCCTAGGTGAACCACAACGAGGGTAGGAACGAAACCAAATCTGACACTTAAAATTTTCCAAGTTTCAGGTTCAAATTCCATCCCGACCTAGCCTCTGACAACATACAAAGAAATGACGAAAAAGGATTAAAAAAAAGAAGAAAAAGAAGGGGAGAAAACACCCTACAACCAAACACAAGGAACAAACGAAAAATGAACAAACAAGCTTAGCAGAACTAGGACTGGAATGAAACCAGAACTGGAACTTCATAAAAGTTTGAGTTTGGTTTCAGTCTATGTCCCACTTTTGCCAAAACAACAAAGGAACTTGTGGAACCAAAATCGAGAATGGAATGGAAACCAGAACTTTGGAAGAAATTCCAAAGTTTAGTTTCGGTCCCGATTCCACGTCCACCAAAACAACAAAGGAAACAAATGTAGAAAACTTGCGGAACCAGAATCGGAAGGGGAAATAGAGCTGGAACTTTGAAAAAAGTTTAGAAGTTCAGTTTCGTTTTGCTTCCCGCACCCATTAGACCAAAAAGAACAAGCACAAAGGGGCAGAACTGGAACTGAAACTAGAACTTGGAAGAAATTCCAAAGTTCAATTTTGGTCCCAGTTCCACATCTACTAGAACAAAATCAAAAACACCCAAGGTAGAAAATAAAAGGCCAAAGGAAATAGAATAGAATAAGGGGGACCTATTTTAAACAAGTTTAAAATGGGGTGGTTATGCGAGGCATAACAAGTTGTAAGTTGAAAACCATTTGAAAATTGTTTTAAATGTTGTAAAAAGGCTTTGTAAGGTTGAAGACATGGATAGGTGTGGTCGCTGAAGTTTTGGAAGTTGAAGGAAAATACCTCTATTTTATGCACTTTTCAATGTTAAATTGTTGTTTCAAAGCATGGTATAGACTTTCATGGCCTCACCATAACCTAAAACCTATCAAAATTGGTGTTTCTATGAATCTTCTTTATTCTCCTTTTTGTATCACTCAAAATCATTACGTTTCAAGCAAGTTAGAGCCATTTTACCCTGGGCAACCTGAAAAACTAGTAGGCCTAATTTGAGGGAAAACAATCCAAATTTGAGGATTTCCATACAAAATAACCTAATCTAATTTTGAGATATATTAAATAAGGGTCAAATGAGTATTTGAATCAAGTTTTCTTTCTTGGAGATCAATTTTGGTTTGAAAGTTATGATCAAAAAACAAAAATTGCTTCTCCATTTCAAGCCTAGTGAAGAGTAGAACAATCAAGTTTTGAACCTTTCTGTCCAAAGTAACCATAACTAATTTATTCATATGTTGAATAAAATCATAAAGAGTATCCAAATATGGGTTTTTCTTTTGGAGATCAATTTTGCCTGGGAAGTTGTGCCCATTTTAATCAATTTGAAGTACCACTAGGAGATTGAGGCCTAGTGATTGAAAACCCACAATTTGAATGTTTCAAGATTGAAAGTTTGCTTGTTTGAGGATTTTTTCTAGTTTTCTACCCCTGCTATATGTCAAGTTCATGGAAAAATTATAGAAGCAATAGTGTATCTGCATTTTTAGCTACTAGATCAACTACAAATGGCTCTAGATCAAATTTCTTCACTTCTCCCAAGCCACGTTGATTTTTGAACTACATCATTACTCCTTGATGTGTCATAGAATTCAAGTTCTTTTTTTAGGGTATGTTGGTCCATAATTTGTTGTAAAATTTGTGGGTACCCATCCTTGCATTTATGAGAGTCATCATCTTGGGATGTTCTCAAGCTTTCAAAGCCTCTATGGCTTGATGATTGCTCTGTCTTGGGTGCAATTTAGATCATTTTAATTTGATTGGAGTTCATCTTTCTAAAACCCTAGTTAAGTTATGGTTAAGGATTTGAATTCAACCCTCAATTATGCCTAAACTATAAAGGAAATGTTTGTATTCTTTTAAAGGGTTCTCCCTTCAAATCCTCTTGGATTTTTCTATTGCAAAAATTGATTTTTTTTGCACTTTGCATGTTGTATAGGTTGCTTCTAAGCTTTATGTCAATAAAATTTAGCTATTATCACCATTGTCTCTTGTATATTCTACTGAAATTCATTTACCTTCATATATGAACATGTGCTTTAGTTGTTCCTTTCATGTATTATGTTGTTCTAAAGAAAGAAGAAAGAAACTCTATCTTTGTGCATCACCTTCTTTTACATTTCGTGTCTCTTAGCTCTTTTCTTTGTAATTTTATAGAGTAGATTAGTAATAGGTTTTTCATGTGTTGGGTTAGACCAACACATTTGCACTTAGTTTAGAAAAGGAATTTTTCCTTGTAAAGAGACTTGACCTCATTTTGCAAGCTTCCACACCTTTAGGTCATTTCCATTGTGTCATTAGAATGTGAAAATCTTGTTTAGTAGGGTATAGTTTTATGTGAAAACAGTTTTTTACATGCTTGGAATGACTAATTTCTCTTCATTGAAGAATTTGGTGTTTTATTCAATGCATCTTTCCTTTTGAGGTATATCTCAAACACCATGATTAATCCATTCAAATTTTGTTGGTTCAAGAAACCCAATTTTACTTCATTATGTTGAGGAGTTGGTGTTCTTCAATATTTTAGCCTTTGGAAGCTATCCTACAAGCACTCGATGACTTTGCAATATACATCTTAGGGTGACTCTTTTGGTATGTACCCAAAATATTTGGTCGAGAAGTCCTCTACTTTCCTTTCAAATTTTTAAAAGTGTTTCTTTTCATTCCTATTCATAAAAATGTAAAATTTTAATGGAAATTGTATGTACACTTCCCCCTACTAGGATAATTCCAACTTTGCACCTCCCAATCACCAATATCAAGTTGGATATGCCTCCCATTTCACTTCATAGAACCTTGTTGTTGTGGGTTCACAACCTTCTCAAAATGATTACCACCCACCCTCCCCTTCTCAACCTTCTTGGGAACCTACATATCCCTATTAACAACCCCAAGAAACTCATCATTTTAAAAATCAGCCTTGTTTCTCTCCTAGTCAACCCCAAAGTTTTGATAATTTAAGTGCAAGTGAAATTACAATAATTTTTCTTGATTTCAATAGAAAGTTGGATGATATTTAGAGACAACAAGAGTTTTACCTATAGGAAGAGGAGTGGGAAAATCAAGCCTATTAGGGGTAGCAAGGTTATTTCCCACAATAAGATGAGTTTGCTCATCAAGCTCACTATCCACAATAGCAAAATATAGAAGCTTAGTGGAGGTATGAGAAACATTTGGAGGGACAAAGAAGGTAGAAACAAGAGGAGTATACAACAAAGGATGATATTTCTAGGAAAGAGCAAATCAAACTTGCCCTTTTTCTAGCTCAAATGCCTGAGACTCAAGTAGCCCCTTGTGTTCTTAGTTTCAAACAAACACCTCCATCAATTCCAAAATATCCTTCTAAGGAGGAGGTAAGAAAGCATAAGTTTGTAAGTTTCAAGAACCCTAAGAAGCCTCTTGAAAATTCTATTATCCCTCCTTTTGTTCCAAAACAACCTATTGTCCAAGAGGTTTGCAAGCACAAAATTTTTAGTTTCAAGAATCCTAATTAACCCCTTGAAACTACAATAGAACCTTTTCTTCCATCAATTAGATCTTTTGTGTTGGAGATCCCAAGTTTTGAAAACCTCCACTCTTCACAAGAACCCATCCTTGAGGAGGCTCATCTTTCTTGTCCTATTGAGCAACCTCTTCCAAAGCTTCAACAAGATTTTCAGTGTCTTCCTAACCATTTTTATTTCCCTAGTACTATTTCACTTTTTAAGGGTGGACCTATGGGTTGGTGAGCTATTTGGTCAGATGAACAAAGGAGGGAGCAGTTCCAATCTATGAGTGAAGAGAATATTATTGAGGAGACTTCATGTTCTCTTAACAATGAATGTCTTGATCTACTACAAGAAACAATTGAAGATAATCAGTTGTAACAACAAGATGCTAAAAAGGTAGATAAAATTTTTATAGTAGAGGAATTAGTCCTCTCGTTTGATGTCCTCCCTAGTTTTATTAAATATGAGGGGGTTAGATCACATATACCTACATTAGTAGAATACTCTAACAATATTGGTCTTCACTTGATGGATGAAGACAATTCCATGGTTTTGGAGCAACAACAACATACATGTTTTTCCCTTGTTATTGTGGATGAAGATCCCCAATCTTTTGAGGTTTACAATTTTGAGGTGGAGGACCTCTTTTGGGATGATTTAGAAGCCTTTTTTTCAAGTTTGGATGTCGATCCTTCACCCCCAGAAGAGGAGCTTTATGGGTAGTAGCATAAAATTGAGGAAACAATAGAGGATGTGGTAGCCATTACATGCCAAGAGTCTATTGCTATTGCAGCCAATTGCCAATAAGAGATTAAAATAGAGAGACAACTTGAAGAATTCAGTTCTTCACATGAAGTGTCTCAAAAAATTTAGGTTTGTGTTGGTGAAGTGTGAATCAATACGAGTAGCTCAGTAATTATTGAGTAGTTACACATTTTTTGGGAGAGTGATACTCTTGTTGCTCAATTTGATAATATGTTTAAGCTCTAAAGCTTTTCATTTAAGGTGCATGAAGAAGAGACTCCTTATCCAGATAAAAAATAGGTTTGGCATATTTTTTATCACCATGTGAGCTAGAAGCTTTCTATTTTTGTTTCAATTCATGCAAAGAGGAGATGTCAATAGTAATGGCATTGGCCTATCCTTTTGTGAGGTGAGTTATCTTCCCTCTATATAGAAGGTTTTTTCCTAGATGTTGCTCTATCTTTCGAAAAGTTCACCCCTACTACTATATGTTCACCTGAGGAACTAGTGTCAGATGAATCTAGCACTTACATGACACCATATGGTTCCCTTGCAATGGAAAATTTTATAGTGAAGTGATCCTTTTCCTGGAAAGTATCTTGTGCATCTTTATGCACGTTGGGAGCTTCAATGATTCTCTGATTAGTAGGCAATCATCCCACAAAAATTTTCAAAATGTTGGCACTTCATGCCACCCTTGGATGATCATCATTTTCATCTGATCAGAAAGATCCTATATGTGCATCCTATGGAATTGATGTTTATTTTAATGAATTTGGGTCTTTGATATTTTGAAATTCCTCAATTTTATCCAATATAGGCTTCTAAATCTACAAGTTAGGGTTTCCAAAACTATCATATGCTTAAATGATAAACCCCTAGTCTTAGTAGACACTTTTGTTAAATTCCTCTTTTGACTTTGTATGTAGTTCTCAATCATTTAGTTGTGACTTATGTCATGTGTGGTTGTCTTTTGACTAGCCCCTTTATCCTTATCTCCTTGATTGTGACCAGTTTAAATATTTGATCAATGTCTTACATCCCTAGGTCGAAAATAAATAATTTTGTTGATGTCTCAACTTGCCTAGGCATGTCCCCCTATTTAAATCATGAAATCAAGGCATTTGTTTTATGTTGACTTTAATTCATTTATATGGTGGGCCCTTTGATCCTCATGAGCTACCCATGAGAGCTATGCATGAGCTTCGCATGAGCTACCCTATGGTGTCGACGCTTCATATAGGAGGAAGGGCTAGGATATCCATAGATGGGCGTCAGTGCCTCAAGTTGGAGGAAGGGCCAATATAACCCATGAGAGCTATGTGATGACACTCTCCACTAGACACCCATTTTCCTTGTTTCCTTGTTGCCTCTGGAATTGTATTTTGTTCATTGTTTCAATTTCTTATTTAATTTTTTTATGAATGTTCTTTCATTACCTGGTTAATGGTTATTTCCTTGTTTTGATGTGATGAGATTTATGACTTTAAGTTATTATTTTGACTCATGAATGTTGTTGGTTATGTCATTGTAATCCTTAATGTTGCAATTGAGTTTTGTACTATATTGTTATGTTGGAGTCATTTGGTATTCATGGTCGCGATCTCTTCCTTGTCATCTCTGAGCATGGGGGGTGAGTAATTTATAACTCATGTGGTTGGGTGGAACATTCTCCGCACCCATTGGGTTCCCCATTAGCATTCTATCTTTGCTGCATACCTTCAGTTGGAGCTTGTACCAGATGTCACTTTGTAATTTTAATGTTAATGTACTTTGTATCATCCCACATGTTTGGGATATTTATTGTAACTCATTATTGAGATCATGTAATGTAGTGTAATGTTAAAGCGATGATGTAATACTTAGGATCCTTTGTAACATTATTGTAAGAGATTCATTATGATTGTAATTTTTGATGTAGTGATAGTTTCACTCTTGGTTCATGGATGTACTTTTATTAATTGTTATTGTAATATTATTGGATAATTTGTTTAGTATTATCTTTTACTTTTGTTATAGTTGTTTTGTGAAGTAACCTCGCATGTCCCAGAGAATATAACGTTAAGATGCTAATGTACAATGTAAATGTATTTAATATTTAGTTGCATGTTTACATGGTGTTATTATTTTTTAAAAAGTTGGTTGCAATTTTTTTTCTTTGGGGTTTGCACAATGGGCATTACAACTTGGGATTAGAGCCAAGGTTTGAAAACACTGGGGTCTTTGGGTAGTTATGCCAATTAGGCAACCTTGTGTTTGACTCTTGAGCTCATTTGTACCTTTATCTTGTTGCACATAAATATGCTTTGAGGTAGAGGACATGGCCGAGCAAGAGGCTGTGGTGCTAGTCATAGAGAAAACTGGTGAAGTCCCTCAGTTCCCAGTTCTCATGGTTCTGAGCATGAAGAACAATAGAGTCTTCACAGTAATCCATCAGGTGATAAGAACCCAAGGTAGCCTAGATTAGACAGTCAGTTATAGCACATCATTGGAGAGATTCTGAATCGTTTGGGACCCAAGCTAGAGGAGGAGCCACTTGTTGAAAGAGAAAGAGAAAGGTCACCGAGGCAAAGAGAAATAACTTTTGATCAGGATGTAGTCATGGCAGGCCATATGAGAGATTTGATGAGAGCTCACCCACTGACATTTGATGGTTCTGGAGGAAGACTAGAAGCTGAAACATGGCTAATTGACTTAGATCGTTGCTTCGCGATGCACCCTTATGGTAGCAATACTAACGCTCGGTGCACATTTATGCACCTACGAGGTTTCGTATCTACTTGGTGGCATCTTGAAAAACAAAAATTACACCTTGATATCAGTATGGTCACTTGGGAATTATTCCTGGATAGGTTCAGGGTTTGTTTCCTCTTAGACCATTGGAGACAATGGAGGGCTGACAAGTTTCATGATCTCAAGAAGTTGTCTATGTCAGTGGAATAGTATGAGTGTTGCTTCTATGAGTTGAAGTAGTATGCAAGGATCAGCCATGATGAAGGCATGTTGGTGCAACATTTTTTTTGGGGCTTAAATGATTGCATCAGTGGTGGCATGTGACTCTTCAAACCAAAGATGATTGAAATGGCAGTTGAAAAGGCTCACTTGGTAGAGGGAAATTTGGCCATGGCCTTGGGTGGTCACATTGGAGTACAGATTGGTAGTGCACCTACACATGGTTTTAGCACTCATGGAGGTCAGTCACAGGGTGCAGGATCTTCTAGGAATAGGTTTCCACCCTCGAAAGGGGATCATCAGTAGCAACAGTCAAGACAGAAGAATTTTCAATCTCAACAGGGTGGCAATTCATAGTTTTGCAAGGATCAGAACAAGAACTGAGTTCGTCAGTAGGGGCATATTGCTAGATTATGTTCTCAAAAGAACACTTCAGGTCTTAATTAGAGGCTAGCTAGATCAGAGCTAATAGTATGTGATGCAGGGAGATCTCATCATGTATTTTCTACAATAGATAATTGGCAGGCAGACCACCAAAACACCGTTATTGAGACTTTAGGTGTGTTGCATAATTCTAGCATTTCTATACTTTTTGATTCTAGTCTATCTAATTCTTTTATATCTCCTTTAGTAGTTGAGCAATGTGGACTGGTGGCAACCAGTCAAGGCATAAAATGGCAAGTTGAATTGGCCTCAGGGTCAAAGCTCATTGTAGAGAAGCTTGTGTAGGATTGTAATTTGAGTATAGGGGATTTGTCAACTAAAGTAAATTTTAGAATCCTACCACTCGGCTCATATGATGTCATCTTGGGCATGGATTGGTTGAGTGCACACCATGCTATAATTGGCTATCACCATAAAGTAGTACGGTGCATTGATGATTCCGGAAAGGAGGTGGAGATCGTGGGTGTTCAAAGACCCATTTCATTGCGAATGATCTCTACCATGCAGCTAAAAAGGTACTTTTGATAGGGTTGTCAGCTCTTTATAGTATCTATGAGTGACTTGGAATCAGAGGAAAGTCAAGGGGTGTCATTGGATGAGTACCCTCTCCTTAAGGAGTTTTCTGATTGATCTGGTACCTAGAGCCAAGCCAACATCTCGAGCTCCGTATCGGATGACAATGTAGGAACTTCAAGAACTCCATCTGTAGCTGGAAGAGTTGCTATCTAAGGGCTTTATCAACCCAAGTGTTTCCCCTTGGGGAGCACCTATGATATTCATAAAGAAGAAGGATGGTTCTCTTCGCTTGTGTATTGATTACAGGCAATTGAACAAAGTAATAGTGAAGAACCGATATTTGTTACCCAGAATTGAAGATCTCTTCAATCAAATAAAAGGAGTGAAGGTGTTTTCTAAGATTGATCTCAAATGGGGATATCATCAGTTGAGGATTGTAGATGCAGATATTCACAAAACAACATTTTGTGCTTGATATGGATATTACGAGTTCACTATGATGTCGTTCGGGTTGACAAATGCACCTTCAATCTTTATGAGCTTAATGAATGGAGTGTTCCAAACATACTTGGGTAGATTCATCCTTGTGTTTCTGAATGACATTATGATTTATTATAGGTCTATGGAGGAACATTTGGAACATCTAAAGCAAGTGTTATAGTGCTTAAGGGATAATCAATTTTTTGCCAACTTGGCAAAGTGTGACTTTTATAAGACTAAAGTTCAGTATTTGGGGCATGTGATCTTAGGTGAAGGAATTTTAGCTGATCCTACAAAGATTCAGTTCATTGTGGATTGGCCTACACCCACAAATGTTTCATAAATTCACAGCTTCATGGGACTTATAGGATATTATAGGTGGTTCATCCAAGGATTTTCTAGGATGGCACATCCTATCACCTCTTTATAGAGGAAGGGAAAGAAGTTTTTATGGTTAGATCAATGTCAGTTAGCTTTCCAAACTCTGAAGGACAAGCTGACTAGTGCTCCAATCCTAGCAGTACTAGACTCAGTAGGTGATTTTTTTGTGTGTACTAATGCTTCTTTTGAAGGCTTGGGGGCTGTGTTGATGCAGGAAGGGTGAGTGATTGCTTATGAATCATGAAAACTAAAGGATTGTGAACTTAATTACCCCACTCATGATTTGGAGTTAGCCACAATTGTTCATGCCTTGGTAAGGTGGTGACACTTTCTCCTTGGGCATCGGTTTGAGTTGCATATAGATCATTGTAGTCTACAATACATCTTCATGCAACCGAACCTGAATGTAAGATAGAGAAGGTAGATGGAATTCTTGTGCGAATATGATTTTGTAGTGAAGTATATTCAGGGCAAAGAGAATGTGGTGGCAGATGTGTTGAGTAGACGCAAGGATGAGATTTTTGCTATGGCTCTTGAGGTTGATTTGAAGAGTCAGATCCTTGCAGCTCTTTCTTCAGATGATTGGTATCAAGCGGTGAAATCAAAGATTGAGTCAGGTAGAGCATTGGAAGGTAAATTTTTTGGATACTCTTTGGACTCAGATGGTTTTTTGCATTATGCAAGTTGAATGTATGTACCTCCTATAGAGGGTCTTAGTACCCTAATCTTGATTGAAGCTCATAGGGCTCCTTATTTGACACATCTTGGAGTTAAGAAGATGTACTCTGATCTTTGCTCACTATATTTTTGGGTAGGATTGAAGCGTGACATATCTGATTTTGTGGCTAGGTGTCTAGAATGTCAGAGAGTTAAGGCCGAGCATCATCATCCGACAGGTTTTTTACAACCTCATCTTGTTCCAGAGTGGAAGTGGGAAATCATTTCTATGGATTTCATTGTCGGCTTGCCTATGTCTTCTAGGCAGCATGATGCTATCATGGTCACTGTTGATAGGTTGACCAAGGTAGCTCATTTCTCTCCCATTTAATCTTCCTATATTGCTTTTGTGGTGGCTAGAGTGTTTATGGAAGACATTGTTCGATTACATGGGATACCTTGCAGGATTATTTCTGATAGAGTTCTGGTATTCACATCTATGTTATGGACATCTCTACAACAATCCTTAGGGACTAAGTTGAATTTTAGTTCTACCTACCATCATGAGACAAATGGTCAGACTGAAAGAGTCAATTAGGTGCTTGAGGATATGCTCCTCATGTATGTCATGGACCAACAATCTCATTGGGAAGACTATCTGCATTTGGTTGAGTTTTCCTATAACAAAGGTTATTATAGTTCATTTAGCATGGATCCATTTCAAGCTTTGTATGGTCATCCTTGTTGTACCCCTTTGAGTTGGGATTGATTGGAGGACAGGGTTCTCCTTGGACCCAAAATGCTTCAAGATATGGAGCAGCGGGTAGCTCGCATCTGAGAGCATCTTGTAGCGGCTCAAGATAGGCATAAGAAGTTTGTTGATGCGCACAGAGTTGATAGGTAGTTCGCAGTTAGAGATCGAGTGTTTCTTTCAGTTCATCCTTGGAAGATCCCTATTCATTATGGAAAGGGTTCTAAGCTTGCACCCCATTTTGTGGGCCCATTCGAGGTGTTAGAGTGTATTGGTCCTATTTCCTATTACCTGGCCTTGCCACCCAATCTGTTGCGGATTCATGATGTTTTTCATGTATTAGTTCTTAGACCATATTTTCCTGATGTTACTCACGTACTTGATTGGAATGCTCTACAGGTCGAGGATGGGAAGCTAGCTCTAGAGCCTATGGCTATGGTGCAGCATAGGAGACTTGTTCTTAGAGGCAAGGATATTGAGCTGGTGTAGGTCCAGTGGGATCCCAATGATGAGACTTCAGCGACATGGGAGGATGCCTCCCGTATCAGAGAATCCTACCAATACTTGTTTTCTAGCTTCAAGGAGTAAGCCGAATTCATGGGGGGGAGGATGTAATAACCCTCCTGTTCACTAGTTGTACTCATTATTTTCCATGTTTTGATTTGGTACTTTTATGTTGTGATGGTACTATTATTGTTTGGTTTGGTTAGTAGACTATTTGGTGATTATGCTTATACATTTGAGGACATGGATATTTCTCATGATATTGTGGTTTGGTGATATTAGTTGATTTTATAGATATATTATGATGCAGTGATTTAGTAAATTATGTTATGAAGTGATCTATTAGTTTAGAAATGTATTCTCATCATTTATATTATAATTGTTAGAATAGATGTGATGAAACGATAGTGTAGCATCACTCATTCGTGAGTGCCCTGCTATGTTGTAATTCCTTCTCACAATGTAATGATTTGATTATATATATATGTACATGTATATGACTTTGTTTGGATGCAGGGATTGCAAGTACAGAGTCTTAATTCCACCTGCTTCGGTAGGACAGGGTGAGCACCAATAACCCAACAACATAATGTTGAAACAAAGATGACAAGGAAGTCACCTCGTCCCATGTTGTCAAACCGTCTCGATTGAATGGTATTTTGAGTCGTTGTGTAGTCTCTTGTTCATATGTATTTTACGTTGGTATTTTATAAGTTGTGATTTATTTAATTAAATGGTGTTAATAATTGTTTATTATAATGTTACATTAATTTGCATTTAAATATTTAAAAGTCTTAGTTTAAAAGTCATGTGTTTTAGTTAAATGTTAATTAAATATTAAATTGTGTTTTGTTAATTTAATTAAATTATCTTGTTGAAGATAATTGTAAAATAAATAAATTAAATGAATTAAATTATGTGCATTGCAAGTAAAGCTTGCAAAAGTAGATTTAAAACAAAAAGTAGTGATAAAAGGAAAAATAAATAAATAAAAGAACATGAAAGATAAAAGGACGAATGAGAATTAAGTGTGGACGGAAAAGCTTGATTTAATTAGATAATTTCTTTTATATTGGATTTTTTTTAGCTTTTGGAAAGGAAAGGCAATATCTTTTATTTAATTAAAAATTTGTGAGTTTTTCACACACAGGAAGATTGAGACAAAAGTTGCAAAAGATAACAAAATAATTGTTCTGAATTGTTAATCTCTAAAGTTTTCTGTAGAGGGATTTTGTCATTCTAGTGTTTCATGTTTTTGGGAAGGAATTTCGGAGTAGAATATTAGATTTGAATTTAAGCACGGTATTCTAGAGAGAAGACTCTATAGAAGGAATGAAAGCTCTTCGAAAAGACTATTGGAATCAAGCAAGCTTCATCAATAATTAGCAGCACAGGACTCTAGGTTCCATTCTCTGCTTTTGGTTTCTATGTATCTATAAAAGAAATAAAATGTGCTTTGAATAGATTTGTTGTTTGCAAAGGAAAAATTTGTCTGAGATTAAGATGAAAATATGACATCTCTGAGAAAACTCTTTTAGGAAATAATCAAAAACCATTTCTTTTTGTTGTACAAAGATCCCCATTTTGTCTATGGTTTGATATGAAGGAAAAGATTTTACCTCCTCTAAAATAAAATGAAGTTTTGATTTTATATTCAGGTGTATATATAGTTGATTTGTTTTTATAATCACACCTATATATTTTTTGTTAATCATTCACCTATAGAAGAAGTATATATATAATTAATTTATTTGTGAGCATTTATGTTTTATTAGTTCATATTTCAAAATCTGTGTGAGGCCGAACTGGTACTAGTCGTGTCCTTTTTTTTATGTTAAAATATATGTTATGGGGATTAGGGGGACGGTTGGGCCGTACCCCACCCCTATCCCAAGTAGGTCATGGACTGCCCATAGTAGTCTATAGGACTGCTGCATACAACAACCGTAAGGGCCATTGTACCAGTCGAGGCGGCTCTAGCATGCCTATGGTTATTGTATTTTATTTTATGTTCTTTTTTTAAAAAAAAATTGTTTGATGTGGGGATATATATATTATAATTCTTTTATTATAATTATAATTGAAATAAATTTTATTTTGGTTATTAATATTTTCTAATATATGTATATATATATATATATATATATGATATATTGTGTAATTAAAAAAAAAATGGAATTTGTGGATATATGAATTGTAAAGGTGAAATTATTTCCTTTTATTATTATATAATTATTGCAAAATTTTGTGATGGGAATAGAGAGTATGTAATAGAAGAAAATGAATTTGTTTATTTTGGTAGAATGATAGTTGTGTTGATTGTATTTGAAACCCTATGAAATTGTTCTCTTTGTCATTTTAATATGGTTGGATTTTCTTCAGTGTGGGAACCCTGTGGTAGTTGTGAACACCAAAATGGTTGTTGTAAACCTTAGTCTTGTCCTAGAGGCATGTTTTACCCTTGTATGTTTTATGTGCTTGTGATGTTACATGTTTTAGTATTATTATTTTTTGGAGGGTTGCACGAGATTGTTGTGACTTGGATTTTGAGTTATCGTGAGATGGGTAATGCCTCGCATGTCTTAGTTTTGAGTTTTTTTGCTATTATTCATTATGGTACAACCCTTGCCTTGTGTTGGCTTATGTTAGGGGTCTTAGGGAGAGTGGCTCTTTGTGGGGGCTAGCACCTCGAAAGGAGGAAGAGCTCAGGATAACCCACGTAAAAGTAGTATAACAAGTGATAACCTAAAAATAGAACGTAGGGGGATGGGTAGTAAAACACACAAGATAATAAATATTGGATACCTCATATATGCATTAGGGCTATCATAGACTAATGATATATAGAGAAGGTCGTGGTCGACAAAGTCGTAACCTCGTCCCCATGAGAGGTTATCGGCTCCGCATGAGCTACCCTATGGTGTCAACACCTCATGTAGGAGGAAGGGCTAGGATATCCATAGATGGGCGCCGATGCCTCAAGTTGGAGGAAGGGCCAGGAAAACCCATGAGAGCTATGCGATGACACTCTCCACTAGACACCCATTTTCCTTAATTCCTTGCTACCTCTGGAATTGTACTTTGTTCATTGTTTCAGTTTCTTACGTAAATGTTTTATGAATGTTCTTTTGTTACCTGGTTAATGGTTATTGCCTTGTTTTGATGTGATGAGATTTATGACTTTAATTTATTATGTTGACTTGTGAATGTTGTTGGTTATGTCATTGTAATCCTTGATGTTGTACTTGAGTTTTGTACTATATTGTTCTATTGGAGTCCTTTGGCATTCATGGTTGTGATCTCTTCCTTGTCATCTCTGAGCATGGGGGGTGACTTATTTATAACTCACGTGGTTGGGTGGAACGTGCTCCACACCCATTGGGTTCCCCATTAGCATTCGATCTTTGCCACATACTTTCAATTTGAGCTTGTACCAGATGTCCCTTTGTAATTCTAATGTTAATGTACTTTGTATCATCCCACATGTTTGGGATATTTATTGTAACTCATTATTGATATCATGTAATGTAGTGTAATGTTAAAGTGATGATGTAATATTTAGGATCCTTTATAACATTATTGTAAGAGATTCATTATGATTGTAATTTGTGATGTAGTGATAGTTTCACTCTTGGTTCATGGATGTACTTTTATTAATGTTTATATTAATATTATTGGATAAGTTTTTTAGTATTATCTTTTACTTTTGTTATAGTTGTTTTGTGAAGTAACCTCGCGTGCCCCAAAGAATATAATGTTAAGATGTTAATGTGCAATGTAAATGTATTTAATGTTTAGTTGCATGTTTACTTTGTGTTATTTAAAAAAAAAAAACTGGTTGCAATGTTTGTTCTTTGGAGTTTGCATGATGAGTGTTACATGAAGAGGTGGAAGAATCAAAGAGAAAAATATCCTTTTTCAGGTGTTGGATATTGCACTATTCTAGTGCATCGCATTATGTTCTTACATGCCTGGGGCATAAACATGATGTACAATGGTGTTATTATGGTGGGTCTAGGTTTGATACAGATGATAAAGTAGTTTTGTAGCACACATCCTCAACAATAGGTTTCAGATTATCATTGCATCACATGCATCTAGTGCATCATGAATTGTTTCCTTATCTCTTGATGGAATTGGAAATATATTAAGGCTATGGGATTGTTGTTGATCATGATTCTTAGGAAATAAATGACCACATTTTAAATTTTCATTAGGAGTTTGATCTTAGTCCTCCATCTTCCCTCTAATGGCTAGTATCAAGCTACAATAGTCAATTTGCTCTAGTTTGTGATAAATAGTATAGAAGTAATAATGTATCTACATTTTCAGCAACCAGATTAACTACAAATGGCTCTAGATCAAATTGTTTATTGAACAACACCATTACTCCTTGATGTGTTGCATAAGTCAACTTCTTCTATCAAGATATGTTGGTCTATATTTTTTTATAGAATTATGAGCTCCCATCCCCGCATTCATGAGAGTCATCATCTTAAGATGCGCTCAAGTTATCAAAGCCCTTATGACTAGGTGGTTGCTCTACCATGGGTTCAATTCGAATTATTTTAATTTAATTGGATTTCATCTTTCTAAAACCCTAGTTAAGTTAGGGTTAGGCATTTGAATTCAACTCTCAGTTATGCCTAAACTATAAATGAAATGTTTGTATCTTTTTAAAGGGTTCTTCCTCTAACTCCTCTAGGATTTTTATGTTTCATACATTGCACCTTTTTGCACTTTGGCATTGTAAAGGTTGCTTCTAAGCTTTATGTTAATAAAATTCGGCTATTATCACCATTGTCTCTTGTATGTTTGAATGAAATTCATTTAGTTTCATATTTGAACATGTTTTTTAGTTGTTACTTTGATGTATTATGTTATTCTGAAGTAGGAAGAAAAAAAATCTATCTTAATGCATCACCTTCTTTTAAATTTCATGTCTCCTATCTCCTTTCTCTGCAATTTGTTAGAGTAGCGTAGTAATAATTTTTTTGTGCAGTTGGTTAGACCAACACGTTTGCACTTAGTTTAGAATAGGAATTCATCCTTCCCTAGAGACTTGACCTCATTCTGTAAGGGCCCACACCTTGAGGTCATTTCCTTTGCGGCATTAGAATGTTGAACTCTTGTTTAGGAGGGTGTAGTTTTATGTGACAACAATAACAAGAATGAGTATGGGTAGAAGTATAACTCTAATAGGATATATATAAAAAATCAATAGAATTTTAGTTTTTCATGGGAATCATGAATAGGATAAAAATTTGATCTAGGGATGGTTGGATGGATAGAAAAGTATAATAGTCCAATGAATGTAAAAAATTGGGAATTTTAGAATATTTTTTCATACTTTGGGAATTATGGATATCAAGGGATAGCATCAAGGAATAATAAATTTTGAATCTTCTATGAAACAACATAGAGGAAAATTTTAACATTTTAACTTTAGGGGTCAAGGATGTCAAGGGATTGAATGCTCAAACAATAGAAAGGTAATTTTTAACATTCATACTTCTAGGATCATGGATTCTTTGAAGAAGGATGAGAGTAAGTAAATTACCACAATTCCAAAAGGTTAAAAAACTTGACACTTAGGGATGAAGTGGTTGAGGCCTTGTCATCCTCTCTTGTAAAATCATCATAGAAAAAGAGGAAGAAAGGTAGTAAAAACATAACACTCCTGAAAAGAAGCCTAAGAAGTAGAGTTCAAGGTTGGGTGGCTCCCAGACTAGGGAGGATGAAGATTATCATGATTTACCTCAGTAAGTGAAGAAGCCAAAATGTGCTACGAGAAGAGGTGTTTCTACAACAATTGAGGAGGCACGTGCCAAGTAGCATATTATTTCTCAAAATATAAAAGTTATAGGAAGAGGTAAAGAAAGAGTCTTAGATATTGTAACTAAATATGTCAGCAATAAATCTCAAGTATTGTTCATCCCCTCTTAGATGATTTTTCTTACCTTGATGATAAAAATATAGACATGGTGGGTCTCTTAGACATGGCTAGGAATGGATCCAATTGTAATTTTAAACTTGTAAAGTGGGTTATGAATGAGTTTAACAAAGTGAACATTAATATTAGAAGCCTTAAAAAAAACTTCAAAAATCAACCCAAGGGGGTGGCCTTTGATTTTCTTATTTAAATGTTGGTTGATTTGGAGAGTTGTGTCTCATATTTCAAGACAGATTGTGGAAATCACTTCTAGGGAGTGGTTTCAAATCGGCCATTTCTCCATCAAGAATAGTGCAGAATACCTTAAGGTTGTTTTGGAAAAACTTAGTGATCCCAAGGAGGACCAGATTTATGTTGAGTATTAGGTGAAGTTTCCATCTACCAAAGAGAAGGGAAAGAATTCATCAAAAGATGATGACAAGGGCCCAAGTGCAAGGACCAAGGGCAACATGAATAAAATGTTTGAGGGAGAAAAGAATGATTTATTGTCAATAGTCAACCTTCAATACAAGCAAGAAATGGAGGTGGCCAACACATTGTAAAATATGAAATAATGCCTCATTTTTGTTTCTCTATGTTTTGTTGTTGATTTTTTGGTTTTTTGTTTTTTGGATATTAGTTGGTTGTTGTTTTAACTGTGCCATTCATCGTATCAACAACAGTTTTTGTAAATGGTTCTAGGTCCCTTCAAAACCTATTTTTCCCCTTAGATGGATAGGGTCGATTGTATACTTATGAAGCAAAGAAAATAAATAATTAGACACATTAAATTGGGGTATCAACATGAGCTTTGAGTTGCTAAAAAATAAGTTAAGATAAAAATAAAAGAATTAGTGTTAGCATCATCAAACTAAAATTAGGTTACAGTTTGTTATGTAAGTGGAAGTGAAATACTAGTAGTCTTAATCCAAGAATTAAGACCTATATCCTATTTAAATGGGACTTTGGATAAATTTTAAAAGAAGAGATACTTATTTTATATCAACAAATTTGTCATAATCGAAGATTCATAGAAATGAAGATAATACTTGTGAAAATAATTTGTATTGTATTATAATAGTCAAGGAAGTTGAATTAGATACATATGTAATGCGTAGATTTAATAAAACTTATATAATTTCATATTAACACATAATAGTGGAAAATTAAACAATTTTCTAGATGTCTTGAGTAGGAATAAAAATATACTATAAAATTTGAGAAGAGTGGATGGATTTAATAAAGTGAACCATTTGTATGAAGTTGATTTTGATTGTATATAAAAATCGAAAGTATGCAAAGATATATTAATAATGGGAATACGCAACTTATTTACTTTATATATATATATATATATATATATATTTATATTTAAGGGTAAATAAATGTGTATTCCAAGAATTTTAATGAGACAAAATTTGATAATATGGAGCAAAAATATTAAGTAACCTTTATAGAGTAGAAAAGATAGTTGAATTGATATGTGAAAACTATTTTTGTCCTCAAATATATAATTATGTAAGGAAAAATGTTCAAAATTGTTGAATTTTTCAAGAAGAAAAATTGTGTAGCTAGAATATTTGGTTGTATTAAAACCATTACAAATTCTAGAGAGAACCTAGAAATAAATTTGTATGGATTTTGTATGAGGATTGGCTATAACACAAAGAGGAAATGATTATATATTTGTAGTTGTGGATATATTCTCTAAGATAAAAATATTTGATTCCATTTTATAAGGTAAATAAAATTATACATATACCTAATTTTTTTTTTTAGAGATTATTAAATTGCATGGGTTGCTAAGGATTATTATTTTAGATAGAGATAATAATTTTTTTTTGATAATTTTGGAATATTATGAAGATAAAAAATGAATTCTTGATAATTGTTAGTGTAGGTTTTTTATCTTCCTTATGTTTGGGGTATTTATTTTTTCCTACACATATTATTTAAGCTTGCTTAAGTTTATTAGGTGTGGTTAATATGAGGACACATGGTGAAATACATCAGCTACATGTGTCACTCTCTCCCCACACATGGGTAGTTGAGTTACACATCCTCTTTTGGCTTGTTGTGCCACCTCTCATAACCACTATTTTGTTTTTACCTGAGTAGTTTATGGGGTAGTTGGGTTTATCACCCTCTTTTGGATTTATGTGCCATCTCTCTCCTGTCTTCACTTGAGGAGATTATGCGACATGTCTTGTCATTTACCAAGTAGGTGATAACCTCCCACCTTTTATGGGTAGTAGGATTTAATGCACCTCTTGGATGTATTTTCCCTTATGTTTCTATATATTGAGCACTCTCGTCTCACCTTCACTACTTCAACTAGCTCCAAGTTTAGTTGGTTCAACTAGTTTGGTGATCGTTCTGTGAGAGTGACAAGAGTCTTCTCAAAATTCTCTTGTAGTGTTGTCTCTATTTTCTCTCTTTCTCTCTTTCAGATTTCTTCTCCATTCTACTATTTTGATTTTCAAACATTTGTTGAGTGGACTGTATATGATCTACTACTGAAAATAGATCTTGTCTCAGTTATTGCAGAATCCAACATGGCATCAGAGCGGGTTTGTCTGGAATAGCTTATTATTTTTTTTAAATTTGTTTTCAGAGATTTGAGACTAATATACTATTGAAGTTTTCCTCAAAAGCCAAGTATGCTCTTCTCCTACATCCTTGAATGACCTAGAGAATCATAACAGTTTAAAGGAAAAATAAACATCTATTTAATCTGGTTTATATATGTATATGTATGTGTTCCTATGAGATCTGGGTGATTACAGTTTTTTGGTAATATTGGAGGCTTTTTTAGCATTTCCAGAGTGTCTAGAAGACTTTAGAAAGTCAAGATTGACTTTTGCTTCACCAAAGTCAGAGATTGGAGGACATAGTAAAAATCAAAGTAAATTGTTTTTCTAAATTTTTACTAGAGCTATTTTCATTTTGACTTCAAAATTCTAGCTTTCACTCATTTGCAGACAAAAAGATTTCTGGGTTTTATTTCGAGGG
Organism: Sequoia sempervirens; assembly: GCA_007258455.2. Classification (NCBI taxonomy): domain Eukaryota; kingdom Viridiplantae; phylum Streptophyta; class Pinopsida; order Cupressales; family Cupressaceae; genus Sequoia; species Sequoia sempervirens. The sequence continues at coordinate 728,847,885 of VDFB02271358.1, read as the reverse complement.
TTGAAAAACCATTTGGGTAGTCATTAAATTTTGTAGAAAGTTGATAAATTATGCATAAATCAAGTTTGAAAAAGGCGTGAGTTATTTTCACGTGTAGATTTTGCACTATTCTTCAAAGTTGCATAACTTTTGCCTTAGGTGTCAGATCTTCGTAAACGAGTACTTGACAGAAAGCTTAAAAGGAGAACTTTCCATTCATAAAGGTATTGATAAAAAAAATTACATCTTTCTATCAGATATTATAGGTTGAATCTGCTGCATTTTCTTACCTTCAGTAAATCATATCTTTCACTTTTGTAATCTATTTTTCAAAAAGAATAAAGTGTAAAAAAGATATTGAAGGGTAAATCATAGCTACAAGTATTTCTTTTTCAGATTTTCATTCAAATATTGTAATTTTGGCTATAAAAAAGCCTTTAAAGCTTTGTAATCTGGAAAATCCTTGTGAAAGCACTAATCATAAAGTGCCAACATTGTAATATCTTGGGGGGTAATTTTTGATACTAGTGGAAAGGGGAAGTGTCTCTTGATGTCTCTATTGTGCATTCATTTAAAGTGAATTTTTGTATCAATCTTGGGGGGATTATACAAATAATTTGTAATCATGAACTGAGATAAAGTTCCACAATTGGGGTTTAATCATGGATATTAGTAATGAATTTCACAAATCTATTTTAAGGCTAAATTCAAAGAACTACTTTTCTTGGAAGAAAGGGATAAAGAATCAATGCCTTGAGCAGGATCTACTACCCTATCTCCTAGGATTAGTTCCTGAGCCAAGCGACTATGATAAGAAGAATGTATGATTTAACAATAATGACATGGTATATGGACTAATATGTCTTACTATATATGAGGATATTCTACATCACATAGAGCACACTGAGTGCCCTTTCTTTGCATGGACCATCATCCAACAGTTGTATGGAGACATTGAATCTTTATCTAAAAGTGATGCTTCCTTGGATGACCAAGCACCTACTAAGATTCATGATGCCTCTTCTCAAGTGGAAATATCTTTAATATTGGATGATCAATTCATTGATACCCCTTCACCATCTGCTGTTGCTACTTTAGATTCCAGAGATGCTTCTTCAAGAGCTTCTAGTGATACTTTGCAGCAAGACATTCATTGTCTTTCAGATACAGCTTGGGATGATCTCTTGATATGTATTTCAAACTTGTTTATGGAGACACATATTGCAGATTTGGGAGAAACTATTGATGATATTCATCTTCTCTACAATGAAGTTGAATTTTCTTCAAATGTTGTGAGGGATCACTTTGACCCTCTTCTTCATTCTCTACATGATCATTCCTTACAGTTTGACATGAGTGTGGATACTTTGGATTCGTGGACACCCAAATTTGATCATTCCCATATGATCAAATTTACCTCTTTATTCATCAATTCTGTCAATATTAATTTATTTAATTAATATTACACTTCCCACATAAGACTCTTAAAGTATTTAATTTGATAATTAAACACTTTATATGGTACCTTTCTCCTCTCTAAATTAAATAAATACACCAATTTATTTAATTTAGCCATTTTTATCTTTTGAATTAAAATCAATTTAAAATTCTTCTTTTCTCTCTCCTTGTCACATCCTCCATAATCCATCTCTAATTTAAATTAATTTAATTAATTCATATTTAGGGTGTGCATCCTCCTAATCAAGGATTAATGTCACATCCTCCTACATTTGCCACTTGTCTTTAATCTTCTATTAATTATCATAATCAAGTATTAGCACAACCTTTATCAAAGTCATTAGTCATTTTTAGTACCACTTTTTGGTCAATCTTTCCATTTTCCTTTCTTGGCATTGACCCTTTCTTATGTGAATTTTTAATTCACTTTTATTCATCCTAGGTCTCTCTACTTCCCATGTGAATTTTTAATTCACATTTTACCCTTCCAAGGCTTCTAGAATATTTGACTTGTCACTTCATGCACAAGTGACCAATTCCCACCTTTTTGGAGACCCTCTATCATCCATTAGATTCTCCTATGAATGTGAATTTTTAATTCATATTTATTTCTCCGACCACTTTCCCTTTTCACATGGATATTTTTGAGGAATTCCAAAATTCTTCAAATGTCATTTTCACTCTCACTTGGGGACAAGAAATTTCTTTTTGAGGAAATATTCTCACTCCCCAAGGTACTTGGAAGGTACTTGTCCTTCCTCCATATCATGTACCTCACTTCCACATCACCTACACATCATCTCACCCTTAGCCATCTCACATTCCACATGTAAAAATGTGAGGGCTTGTGAGTCCTCAACTCACCTTAGCCCTTCATCTTGGCCTTGTTGGATAAATCCCAACTATTGAATTATCTAGAGAATTCAAGTTTCTCTATAAATACCTCATCCTTTAAGACATTTAGAAGACTTAGCCATTTTGCAATTAAATGCTGCCATTTTGTGCACTCATCTAGCCATCAATTTCATCCATTTGCATCTACATTCAAGCATATAGTTAAATCTTGCATTTAGTCATCTCAAGAGCCATCAAGGAGCATACAAACCACATTGAAATCAAGGGACAACCAAGGAGTTTCAGCTACAAAAGGGAGGTATATCTATTTAGCATCATTTTACACTTTTCCTCTTTGCTTTTACAAATTTCTTAGGCTAATCTTGAGGTGTTTCCTTATGTTTTTCCATTGTATTTTAGTTGCTTAGAATAGGATAAACATTTTTATATCACATATCTAGCACACCTGATGGGACCCACAAGTGGGTTCCTCAATTTCATGTTCATTGTTGTTGAGTTTTTTGCAAGAATACGTCACAGAAGGGCGACTACGCCCTCCTGATTTTTGGCATAAGGGCGACTGAGCCCCTGATTTTCCACAGAAGGGCGACTATGCCCCCTTGACTAAAATTTTTGTGCTAACACTTTTTCTGCAGAAAGTGCGACTATGACCCTTTGACTAAAATGTCTATGCTAACACTTTTTCTGCAGAAAGGGTGACTACGCCCCCTTGACTATGCCCCTGATTTTCCATAAAAGGGTGACTATGCCCCCTTGACTAAAATTTATGTGCTAACATTTTTTCTGCAGAAAGGGCGACTATGCCCCCTTGACTAAAATTTTTGTGCTAACACTTTTTGTGTAGAAAGGGCGACTACGCCGCTTGACTAAAAATTTTGTGCTAACACTTTTTCTGTAAAAAGGGCAACTACTCCCCCTTAACTAAAATTTTTGTGCTAACACATTTTTTGCAAAAAGGGCGACCACGCCCCCTTTACTAAAATTTTTTTGCTAACATTTTTCTGTAGAAGGGTGACTACGCCCCCTGATTTATCACAAAAGGGCGATTGCACCCCTGATTTTCTGCAGAAGGGCGACTGCACCCCTGATTTTTCACAGAAGGGCGACTATGCCCTTATTTTACTGTAGAAGGGTGACTGCACCCCTGATTTTTTGCAGAAGGGTGACTGCGCCCCCTAATTTTCCACAGAAGGGCGACTACGCCCCTGATTTATTGCAGAAAGGAAACTGCGCCCTCTTGTCACCGCAAAGCAACACATTTTTTAAGGTAAAATTGTTATTTTAGCTTTGGTTTTTTTCTATTTTTAGGTACTAACACCCTAACACTATTTCTTGCAAGAATATTAGTGTTTTTGGTAACTTTTTGCAGCATATTCTTGTAAAATTGATGAAGAAAGTGGGATAAGACAATTAACATTTCCTTGAGGGGCTATCCATTTGCTAAAATTTTTAAAGTTGTCCTTACTCTTTTCATTAATATGAGAATATAGTTTAATTAGGTGAAGTAATATTCATTTCTTGTTGTGTTTATCTTTTTGTGTTGCCCAAAGGGGGCATTAATTTGTTTTCACTTTCCCCTTGCACTTCGTGTGAGCCTAGGGAGTAGTGGGAGATGGTTAGTATTTTTTTATAGTGGTACCTTCTTGGGATTTCATCACCCCAAGGGACGATTCCAACCACACGTATCGGTGGGATATACAAAGGGGGGAGAGCAAAAGTTGTACCCCAATCCAGTTGCGTCATAATTGGTAGAGCATCAAAGCTAGGGTGATACCTAGATAGACATGAAGAGTTGGTCTGAGCCCTTCAGTATCTCACTGGGGTTCCCGACTCACGTTTGTGATGGGCTGGTGTTCACAGTTGTGCCTCACGTACTGAGAGTATATCGAGGACTCCCTAGACACCTTGTCCATCCTAGATTAAGACCATGTTGGCCATACCCTTAACACTAATCATAGGATTGCATTTACTTGAAAGTGTTTTCTTGTGAGAAACCAATAAATATTTTGACAAATTGGCCTTATTATTGTCATTTTAAAGTCCTTGCCATAGTCATTTTCATCAAACCAAGTCTCTGATTTACCATAGAAGGGTGACTGCACCCCTATTTTATTGTAGAAAGGCAACTCCACCCCTAATTTTTCGTAGAAGGGTGACTGCACCCCTAATTTTCCACAGAATGGTGACTGGACCCCCTAATTTACTACAAAATGGTGAATTTTCCCTCCTGAATAGCCGAAATAGCCCTGTTTGTGTCCGTTTAGCCTCTGAACCATTATTAAATCATTCCCAACCTTTTTCTCATCATCCCAAAACCTCCATTTCATCATCCCAAACTTCCAATTTATAATTACAAACCTTCGTTTAACCATTCTAAATCCCCAATTATTCTCCACAAATTTCCTCAATCCATTCTCTCATTTTGAATTTTCCCATAATCCATTTGAAATCCTATATCATCACCTAGTGAACATCAAAATTTTACCATTTACATCACCAAACCCATATCTCATGAACATCACCCACAATCAAACCACCTTAACCTTGTGTTACAAAGTGGTTACCCGAATTGACCTTAGCACTTGAATTTGATTATTAGTCATTAACTTTGACCCAAATCAATTTACTTCCATCTTGAGGTGAATTCGGTGTCATAAGTTATCATCCTCGGCTAAAATCAATCCATTTCTGTCTTGAGGTGGTTTTGGTGTCGTGATCATCCACTTAATCAATCAATGCTCTAGGTCACTAAGGGTAACTTTCTTCAGTTAAACTCAGGGTCTCTCACATCTTTCATCATCCAATCATACCCATTCAATCATCCAAATCTATCAAAGCCAATCATTTGACCACATTATCCAATCAATCAAATCACGTCCGTTCAACCAACACAATCCTATCAATCTTAATAATCCTATCCAATTCAACCTATCCAATCAAAATCAAGATCCAATCCAACCCAATCTAGCCAATCCAATCCAATCCAATCTATCCAATGAAAATTCAATCTAGTCCAATCAAAATCTGATCGAATTTGGTCAAAATCTAATCCAATCCAATCTATCCAATCAAAATCCAACCCAATCAAAATCTAATCCAATCCAACAAAATCTAATCTAAATCCAATCACAATTGAATCATTCGTCAAAAACATCTTTACAATCCACCCATAGCACATTTGCATGCCCGTTCAAACTAGGTCACAAGTTAAGAAACAAATGGCACAACAACAAGGTCAAAATTCCCAAGCGAACATGTCTGAAGACCTTAATAACAATGCAAATCCCACCAATGGTACAAATATTGCTCAAGATCCTAACAACATCCCCCAAAATCCTCATAATGGCACTTCATCACACTCCAACACCGAAAATTAGAGCAACTCACCACACGGTGAAGAGAGTATGGCTAATCAACTCAAACTCATGCTTGAGGAACATTTTAGTAATCCCGCCAATGTACAAATAAATGACCATCTATTTGAAAAGCATGGGGAAGAAATTTTGGCCCACCTAATTGAGAAGGGTGTCAAAACTCCCGCGGGTGTTGACTTATCCAAATATAGGAGCTCCACATCTAACATACCCCAACATTCACAAAATACACTGGAGGGTTCATACATCTCCAATGTTCCTCCGGGTGAGGGTTGGCATCAACCTGAATTTGGAAATGTTTTTCTTTACCATGTTAACCACCCCCCACACTCTCCAATCTTAGTTATGGGGGATCCTCAAGTGCCTAATCCCAATAGTCCTTTCGTCTATGGTATGCCACAAAATGTTTGACAACCTGCACCATTAACACTAAGAGCACCACCTCTTTCGAATCAGCCTACCATCAACACTGGGGGAACCCCCTTTACCGCATTGCTTCCACCACCTACAACCATAATTCTACCATCACCTTCATATACGTCTCAACAACTTCATCAATCCAATCTTCCACCTCAATTACCTCCACAAGGTACATCCCAACTGAATGTTCCGGGTGGTACCCAACAATCTCCTTTACAAAACACTTCTACGCTATCTTAGCCATCTCATCAGCAACAACCCATGCATAATGCTTTGGTCTCTTCACAACAACCACCCTACCAACCATAAGGCAATCCATCTCGACCTATCACTCAGACCATATCCCCCTTTCTCACATCCATTTTACATCCATAGGCTCAATCACAACATAACATCCCATCTCGGCCCACACAATAGTTGACATCACAACAACAACTTCCTTAATGCTACTACTATCATAATTAGTAGAAATTTCATCTACAACCACCTTATGTGGCCTCCCAACAATCACAACAATATCTTCAACACCAACAAACCACTCCACAACATCCCATCCAAGCTCCTCAACAGCTTACCCCACACTTTTATCAAACAAATTCATACTATCCCCCACAACAACAACTCCTGTATCAACAAAAGCCCCTGGCTTACCAACAAGGTATGTCATCATCCAACTATCAAAATTTGTACCTCAATAATCTGACGCTTACTCAGCAATATCCTTTATCATCCAATCATCAACATCCCCCCAACCCACCATCGGTCAACTCAGATCTATTGGAAATCAAAGCCGCTTTGAAGGATCTTCAAGCTAGGACTGGCAAACAATCATTCAAATTCAAAGACATATGCCTGTATCCATTCGATCCATCCATCTCATTGATTCCCTTCCCTAAAAATTTTTAAATGCCAAGGTTTGACAAATATAGGGGGGACAAAGATCCTAAGGCCCACTTGTAGGATATTTACTCCCAGTGACAAGAGGTTATGCACAATGACAACTATCTCTTGCACCTATTCCCATGAAGCCTGGCAAGCAACGCCCTAGGGTGGTTCATAAGCCTCGAAAAAGGATCCATAAAATCTTTTGTGGACCTATCAGAAAAGTTTGTCTCCTACTTCTCCTTTAATTTGGAGGACACCGACACCTTAGATCTACTGAATGAGAAACAACGTGAAGGGGAAACCTTTACTAGCTTCCTCCAAAGGTGGCATGTAGTAGCAAGCCAAATGAAAACCCCTCTGAAAGAGGACATGGTCACTCTCTTCGTGGACAACTCTCATCCCGACATGGATCATAACTTTAGGTTACATTGTGTCACCACTTTTACGGAAGTAGAGGAAAAGGGACCTATCCTTGAGCATGCCCTTGTTTCCAAAGGACACATTAAAATACATAGCCATGATAAAGAAAGGTCATTTGGAGACAAGCCAGGTTTTTGGAACAAGAATAAGAAGGCAGTGAATGACGGAGTGACTGATACTAAACACGTCCAAGTGGCTAAAACATCCATAAGATAGCAATCCTTCATACCTAACGCCATATCTGTACTATAGGGGGCACCTCGTCTTCCTCAACAATCAAATTAGAACAACTAGGGGAACACTAAGTGCCAGTATGCTCAATTAGGGGAACCACTGAGTGTTGTCTTCAATAAATTGTTACAGGTCAATTATAAAATCATGTATCCTGTTACCAAGCCACTTGACAAATCCAAGCCCAAGCCTACATGGTTTAGGGAAAATGAATATTGTGAGTTCCATAAAATCAAAGGACACTCTTTGAATAAGTGTTAAGGTCTAAAAAACTATCCAAGATCTCATTAATCGAGGAGATATCAAGGTTGACACTGGTTAGGCCTCATCGTCCAATGCTCAATTGCAGATATATCAAAACGCCTTTCCACACCATAATCAAGGCCCGAGCACCTCTAACAGTAATCCTCAAGACAACCTCACAAATAATGTGAACTATAAGAATGTACCCCTCAATTACGAGGGTGTTATTCATTACATTGAGCAGGTAGAACCTCGTGTATCCATGATAGATGTTAAAGCCAAAGACCCTTTGTGTTTTGTTACTACACGACGAGCCCACATCGCTGTCCCTATGACCTCCGCATCTGCCCAATCAACTCCTGTAAGCTCTCAGTACAACATCCTTGATCACTTAGGAAAGACCCCTGCTCATATCTCCATTTTAGATTTACTAAAGTCTTCCCCTGTACATCAAGAAATCCTCAACACAGCCCTACATGAAACCCATGTACCTAATGACATTGAGGCTACACAATTCAAAGCTTTGGTAGCTCACCTAGCTTTATCTCATCAACTACACTTCAGCCAAAATGACATGCCAAACATCGATGTCAATCATAATTTCCCCTTGCATATCGAAGTTGTGGTTGCTCGTCACAAAATAAAAAGGGTCTTGGTAGATAATGGTTCTTCCCTCAATTTGTGTACTCTGAAATTCATAAAATAGGTGGGGTATACTCAAGCATATTTAAGTAATCAGATCATCACAATCAAGAGCTATGATAATGCAGAAAGGAATTCAGAAGGAATTATCAGTCTTCCTATCCAAGTGGGACCTGTGGTTCAGTACATTACCTGTCATGTCCTTGATCTAGACTTGCCATATAATCTCCCCCTTAGCTGCCCTTGGCTCCATGCTATGAAAGCCATCCCCTCCACGTACCATCAGTGCCTAAAATTCCCAGTCAACGGAGAAGAAGTCACCATTTATGCTGACCCCCAACCATTTGAATATTGTCGCGCTTTGGAAGTGTCATTTCCCCATTTACATTGTTTTCACAGGGTTGAAATGGGGGCATCCCATTCATCATCCGCTAATCCACCCTCCACCACGATAACCACTCCATCCTCCACCACTGATCCTAAAATCACAAAATTATAGATGATTAAAAAAGGGTGTGGTGAATACAAAATGCATACTGCTCTCAATGTACCAACCATGCCACCCTCACCACATGAGTATGGTCAGCCTTCACACGGTACTCCAAAGGAAGATAATACTATTACCTTTAGTGGTGAAAACATCCCTACCACCACTTTCAGATCCCTTAGTGTCAAGATAAATGCACCAGAAGAGGATATAAGCCAATGGGTCTACCGGGAAGAACCCCAACTGGATCCTCCTCTAAAGGAATATTTTCAGGAAGCATATCCATGGTTAGGTAAGTTTGCAAAAAAGTATAACTACCAAGGCAGGGGCCTAGGTAAAGAAGAACAAGTGCGGTTGCAACCTATTAATACATCAAAGCTGCTGAAGAACATAGGCATCAGATACAATAAAAAGTAGAAAGGCCCTGCAACATCATCTAATACCTCCAATAGTGTCATCATGGACAATGGCTCATTGGAAGACATCCCTGAGGAGGAATCCATCATACATGCATACGATGACATCGATCACACTGACCTATCATCCATGTTCGAATGCCTATCTGTCTGCACCATTACCCTATCCCTCCACCACCCTGAGCTCATTGATTGGGACCTACATACTAGCATACCTATCAATATGTCTGTGGATACATATGTCAACCTCATGGGATTGGGGGAGGATGAACACTCTAGTAGCAAAAATAAGAACAAGAAAAACAAAAAACGGCCAGCTAGTGAAAACCCCCGCGAGGCACTCCCTGACCTTGAAAAAGTAAAAATAAAAGAATGCATCCGATGGCGAAAACCTCAAAGAGGCGCTGGAGGATGCAGATGTTCATCTTCCCCTTGTGGGAACTCAATTTTCTACACGATCATCCATCCTAATTGAAGAGACTCAAGAAGTTAAATTGGGTACTACTGAAAATCCTAAAATCACCTATATTGCTAAATCACTCTCAGATCCAGAATATGCAGTCATTGTCTAGTTACTCCAAGAGGGTGTTGTTAAATTTTCCTGTCAAACAAAAGCTCCATAAGATGCACCCACAGGTAGCATTGTTAGTCAAGAAGGAATTGAAAAAGTTATTGGATGCAAGTTTTATCAGGCCAATTGACTACTCTGAGTGGATCTCCAATATAGTACCAGTTGCCAAACCAAATGGAGACATTTAGATCTGCACAAACTTCAGGGATCTTAACAAGGCCTGTCCAAAAGACAACTTCCCTCTACCTAACATTGACATGTTGGTCGACCTCACAGCAGGACATGAGATGCTATTCCTTATGGATGGCTTCTCTGGTTATAATCAGATTCGAATTGCACCTGAGGACCAACATAAGACCTCCTTCACAACACCTTGGGGTACTTTCTATTACAATGTTATGCCCTTAGGTCTCAAATATGTCGGGGCAACATATCAAAGGGCAATGACAGTCATCTTCCATGACCTCATCCATATCATCATGGAGGATTATGTCGATGGCTTGTTAGGAAAATCTAGAACATGAGTGAAACATCCTATCGTCCTGAAAAAGATCTTTGAACGATTAGAGTAGTGCAAGTTGGGGCTAAATCCAAAAAATTGTGTCTTCGGGGTTACATCAGGAAAACTATTGGGTTTTATCGTCTCCCGAAGGGGTATTGAAGTGGATCCCACCAAGGTGAAGGCTATCCTGGACATGCCACCCCCATGCAATCTGAAATAGTTAAGAAGTCTCCAAGAGAAGATGCAATCCATCTATTGGTTCCTAGCCTAGCTTGTGGATAAGTGTCAGCCATTCACTCATCTCTTGAAGAAAGACTCCACCTTCCAATGGAACCAACAATGTCAAACAGGTTTCAATAAAATCAAAGAATATTTAGCTCATCCTCCAATCTTGATGCCATCGATTCTAGGGAAACCTCTCCTACTGTATATCTCTGCCACTTCAGTCGCGTTGGGGGAATTGTTGGCACAACATGATGAATCATCAAAAGAGAGGGTGATCTACTAAGTCAGTTGAATGTTGGTCAGCTACAAATTAAACTACTCCCCCATGGAAAAGTCCCACCTCGCGCTAGTCTTCAACACACATAAATTTTGACATTACATGCTCAACCATCCAGTCAAATTAATTGCTAAAATTGATCCATTGAAGTATTTGCTATCTAAAACCACTTTGACTGGCTGCATGGCCAAGTGGGTCATGCTCCTAAGTGATTTTGACATAGAGTATGTGGAGTGAAAATCCATAAAGGGACAGGTCATAGCTGATTAGTTGGCTGAGGCACCATTAGTAGATGCTTACCCTCTAGACACTAAATTCCCAGACGAAGAAGTTTACATAGTTATGGAAGCACCAGCTTCGACACTGTATTTTGACAGTTCCTATACTCATAATGGATAAGGCGTAGGGATTTTATTAGTTACCCCTCAAGGTGACTACATTCCAAAATCATTTAGGATGGCATTCACATGTACCAACAATATGGCAGAATATGAAGCTCTTCTCACTGGCCTCCGAATTGCAAAGCAATGGCACATAACACATTTGAAAGTCTTTGGTGATTCTTTACTAGTCATTAGGCAGGTTAATGATGAGTTCCTAACTAAAGATGATAAGCTATTACCCTACAAGCACATGGTGGATGATTTCAAGAAATATTTCACCTCTATATAATTTGAACAAATTCCTAGGGTATGAAATAAAGCAGCTGATGCAATGGCCACTACCGGCTCCCTAATTGACATGCCTAAAGATCAGACGGAATGTGAATTCCTTGTAGAAAATTTTTTAATCCTAGCATATGATATCCCTGAGACTGACATGGTTTGCAAAATTGTGGGTCCCACTTCCCCATGATACCAGGACATATGCACCTACCTCCATGATAATGTTATACCCCCAGATCTTACATGCAATCAACGCAAATCCTTTGTCCAATTTCTCTTCTTGATACATTATCATTGATGATACGCTTTATCGTCCCAGGTATGATGGAATCCTCCTTAGATGTCTAAATGAGACTGAAGCTGACAATGCACTAATGGAAGTACATAGTGGTGTTTGCGGGACTCACTCAAATGGTATAGCTCTGGCCAAAAGAATTCTCCGAGCAGGATATTACTGGCCTACACTAGAGCATGATGCTTGTGAATTTGTGAAGAAGTGTCTTCCATGCCAACAACATGCAAATTTGATTCATGCTCCAGCACAAGATCTTCAACCCCTCCTAGTGTCTTGGCCCTTCTCTCAATGGGGTTTTGACTTGATTGGCAAGATTTACCCACCATCATCTGATAGACATACATTCATAATCATTGCCACCGAATACTTCACTAAGTGGGTAAAAGCCATACCAATCTAACAAATCACCGGTATCCAAATCTCAAAATTCATCCTTTACCATATTCTCTACAGATATGGTATCTCGTCTACTATCCTCTATGATAACGAAACAACCTTCAAAAACCAAGCCATGAAAAACCTCTGCGACACCTTTCATATCCAACATTGTTGGTCAATGCCTTATTACCCCCAGGGTAATGGTCAAGCAGAAGCAACCAACAAGACCCTTATCTGCATCCTCAAAAATGTTATCAATGACAATAGTCAAGATTGGCACCTCCATATTCATCCCACCCTATGGGCATATCGCACATCCATCCGCACCCAGACAGGCGCCACCCCCTATTCTTTAGTGTACGGTGTTGAAGTTGTCTTGCCAATTGAAGTTGAGCTCCCATCACTGAGGATTTCTCTGAAGAATCTTATTAGCGAAGAAGATTCTCATGTTACACAGCTTGCACAACTGGAATTACTAGATGAACGAAGAATAAAAGCCTATGATCATCTGCAAGCATACCAAAGCTACTTCAAACATAACTACAATAAAAAGGTTCATCCTCGACAATTCCAGGTTGGTGATCTTGTTCTTAAGGAGAACCAACACACTCAATAGGATCGTGATAAAAAGGGAAAATTTGAGGCAAACTGGTTGGGACCTTATATCGTAGCCACCAAATATGGATCGAGGGCGTATAGATTGACTACTCTTGAAGGAGATCCCCTTGACGAACCCATCAACATAATGCATCTCAAGAAGTTCTATGCCTAATTCCACTTGGTAACCCCACCTATCAAATAAATAAATAAATAAATAAATAAATAAATAAATAAATCAAAATCAAAATCAAAAAAATTCAAAAAAATCCAAAAATGGTAAAGAAAATTAAATATGTCCTATGGTGAAAACCACCTCTTAGTGGCACCTTGGATTAGTATGGATGGTGAAAACTTGGTAACAAGTGTCATCTGTAGAGGGCTTAATCATTATCTACCTGGCATCCCAGTTATTTTATGCTTTCATTTGCACTATCATCCTCACCTGTCCCATCCTTAGCCGCTTGGTATATATTGATTGAGCATTTGATGACCCGTCTAGCCTATCCCCCATCCTGAGCTTTTCAGTATCCCACTTTGAGCTTATGTCATTAATCCCCCTTGTTGATCAGTTTGTGTCATCACATAGGATTTTCCATCATGTCAGTCTCCATCTAGATCTCATCCTATCACATCACCTATCGAACTACGTTGCCCCTGCATTGTCACATAGGCAAGGCTGATCATTTGATCTGCCCCCAGGGTATTCTGACCATCACATGTTGGTTGTCTATCATCTATCTTCACTGTCCTCTTTCCACTTTATCCATAGTCTTTTCATGAACTACGAGGGCTCTACGCTTTCATGTAGGCAAGGCTAATATCTGATCAGCCCCTGAGCCCCTAGGTCTATAGGATGTGACAATTTGTGTCCTTATCTAGCTTGTTATTCTCAAATAAAATCCTAATATTATCAGAAGATTTGGTCAATGAAGAACATTTGGCATCAAACTGGATCATTCTAGTTTAGTATCCATCATCGGTCTCAATAGGATGCATCCTTCCTAGCAGACCTCATCAATCCCATCCATCCCCTTGAACCTATGGCAAAGGACATTTTGTAATTGATTGCGATCTTTTTATGTCTTGGAATTTATTTTTCATTTAAAGCTCACTATCAGCACTTGTCAAGGTCACCTTGATCCATCATATCATGGTGTGCTTTGACTCATCTACGTAGGGGCTTGTCTTGGTCTTTTCTTTGTTATTGTCTTCTTGATTGTCCCAGGTAGTACCCACCAAGATCCCTGGGGTCTTGTGTTACGTTGGGGCATCCTTGTGTGTTTGTAGTTATCCCAATACTTGTCCCAACCAAGGTCATCATGCCCTTCGGGTGTTGGGGTAGCCTTTTTGTTTTTTGTGTTTGTATCATGCATTGGATACTAGCTCACCTTAGTCTTATATGACAGGGTATCCGGTATCTTATGTTATAGCAAAAATTAGTGCTCCAAAAGATGACAACTCATATTAGGATTGCATTTCATCATTCATTGCATTACATCCACCCTATGATTTTGGTTGTGCAAATACTTTATCCCGCTCTCTCCCATTCTTCTCAAGATACTAAAATTTTTTGACTGGTAACAAATTACACCCATTTTTCAAAACACTACATACCCATCTTCCACTATCATGTCAGTTCTTATTGACACTTATAACCATGTGTTATTTCCTTTATCATTAATTCACTATAAATTAGAATTATCACATATTAGGTTCATGTTATTAACCACACATACATGTTAGAACCATGAATACATCACCACTTGCATCACAACATATTAGATCTATGCATGCATAACCACTTGTATCACCAAGTGTCAGGCTTCTAATACATCACATCCTGCATATAAAAAATGTTCATATAGAATCCATCATACACATATACATACATGAAAATAAATCAACTAGACATCCATACATATAAGTCATCATAGATACAACATATGCACACATCATATCACCATGCAAATACCTGCATTAATAACATCATCCATAATCCACAAGTACATAAACCCAATCATCGACATAACCATCTTGTATCATAAACATGTGCATAAATAAACCAAAATATCCATCCACATAAGTAAGAAATATCATATACATGTGCATACATCAATGGAATAACCCATCACGATAGGAAACATACTACATACTGTCAATAAGAACTATCCCATATCATAATCAAAGTAATGCAATGTGTGTCACATGTCCATCATACATCATAATCTATCATGTATCCATCACATAAAAAACTACAAAATCCAGAGATGTAGAACATCTCTGATCTCTGTCGATAAATACTATGCACTCCACCCTGCATCTGTCAAAAACTCAGTAACCTGTCACCT
The DNA here is from genome assembly GCA_007258455.2 of Sequoia sempervirens. Classification (NCBI taxonomy): domain Eukaryota; kingdom Viridiplantae; phylum Streptophyta; class Pinopsida; order Cupressales; family Cupressaceae; genus Sequoia; species Sequoia sempervirens. The sequence continues at coordinate 728,832,614 of VDFB02271358.1, read as the reverse complement.
CCCGAATGAGCTCCCCACATCTGATCTCTATGGTGAATCTGGTATTGATCTCCTACCTAGTGTGACACCTGGTGAATCACTATAATCTTGGGTCCATGTCCCCAACGACTAAGATGGTGCTAGCATCTGTGGTTTCTATCAAGTATACTGAAATATCCATTGGGTCGGGTCAGGCACTACATGGTAGTATGTAGCCATCCAAAATCCTGCCTTCCTTGCATTCTCCTCTCACTCCTCAACCTGAACCCGAGCAAAATTTTGCTCCTAACGATATCTGTCTTGATCTCTCATGATCGCTCTCCTCTCCTGCTCCCAAGCCTCCTAGGACAGTCGTAACTGTTCCATCTCTGCTTGAACCCAATCTCTCATCTCCTTGGCAGCCACGACCCTCACCACTATTGCATCCCTCTCCCCCTGTAATCCATGCATGTCTGTCCCTATCACATCACTGACCTGCATCGACTACCACAGTGCCACTACTGCATCTAGCTCTCCTTGTAGCCTCTACATCCATATCTCTGTAGCATCTCTCTCCCTCTGAGTGGCCTGCCACTAAGCCACTACCGCATCCCGCTCTCCCTACAACATCTACATTTGTATCTCCACAACATCTCTCTCCCTCTGTACAACCTGTGATCGAACCACTGCTCCATCCCTATCCCTCTAAACCTCCTGGACTCTCAAAACCACCACATCTCACTCTCTCTACAGTACTAATAGCTCTAAAATTGTGTCCTCTCTCCTCCTCTAAAGAGACTGAATCTATACCTCTTCCAACTCTCTCTCACTCTGCAGCACCTGAACTTGCGCCTATGCCATGTCCCTCTCTGCCTCCACCACCTGTACCTGCACTTGCGCTACATCTCTATCCACCTGCATAATATGAACCTGCTCCCTCACTTGTCTCTCTCTCTCCTACATCACCCTCATCTCCCCCACCATCTACTCTAAATAGTACACTCTATCCTCTAGCTCATCTCACTCCTGTCAGAGATCACCCTCTGCTTCCCACTTTCTACTGACACATGATCGATCATCCTCTTTTCCTCCCTAGCCTCCTGCAATATAAAAATCTCTTCCTGTAGTCTATCATGGTCCCAACTGACAGCAACTAAATCATCTCGTATCCCCTATATGATAGCCTACAATCTCTCTCTCTCCCTCCCCATCACCTCTACATGTGTGGTTAAGAGGTCCTCCATAAGTCCATAATCCCGCTAACCTACTCCCAATACTCTAGATAGCTCAACTCAGAGTTTGATCATCTCTGCCTCTACTACCCTCAATCTCTAATCTATACTCTGAGGCCTCCCCGTCGTGTCTCTCAACTGAACAATCGGCTCTCCTAAGGTAATGACAAGAACCATTGCCAATGGATCTACATCCCAAATATCCATAACTAGCACATCTCCATCTATCTCCATAGCACCATCTCCCCTACCTTCCCACTCCTACTAAACCTCCACATCCTACACAGTAGGTTGGATCCAAACTCTCTATGGCTGACCATGCCTCCCCACTCTCAATAGTCTCCTTGGCTCTCCTCTCTCTGGCTGCTCCTCATCCTCACTCTCTCCTATCTCTACAATGGGTGGTAGCTACCTTGTCGCCATCTGCCCACCCCTCTGTCATCTCCTACTCTCCATCCTCCCTGATGGACTCTTGGCCTCAGTCTCCTCCTGAGCTCCCTCCTACTGCCCTCCCCCTACCATCCCCTCCTACTCTGTCATGTTCTTTACCCTCATCAATCACCTCCTACCCACTATCCTCGTTGGCTTACTCCTTGCCTCCATCTCCTCCTAACCTCCATCCTGCTGTCTCTCCTCTCCCTACTCGACTCGTACCAACACACTCCTCTATCGTACCCTACCTCCTATACTTGTCTGCTAGCTAGCTCTACTCTCCACTAAGTGTATCATCTCCACTTTTGACTCATCTTGTCCTCCCACCTATGGCTCAAGACCTAGCCCACCCTCCTGTCATACTGCCTCTCTAGCCCTCCTCCGTTGTCTCCTCCTCCTCCTCCTCCTCGACTGTCCCACTACCTCCATCCTCTCTCCTCCCCTCTCTCTAGCTTCCTGGCCCTCATCCTCTTATCCAAATCCTACGGCTCTTACAATAGGCACTAGTGGTGTAATCCTCTCCCATTGGTGGTTGCACAACCACCGGTCATATCGTACTGTCACCCCTACATCCTCTACTCCCACACATCTCCTAGGGTAGGGTACCTACATTGTCACCGCCCATGTTACTCTGGCCTCCCTTGGTCTAAACACAAGTCCCCAGGGTCACTCTCTGGTGAGTCAACGAAACCTTCTTGGCACACCAGGAATATCTTGTGTCAACCCAAACTATCTCACCACCCTGTTTGGTCAATGCATCTCCACTATGTGTGGAAGACTCCCAATCAAGACGCATTGGGTCATAAAGTACCCTGTCTATCTCTCAGTCAGCTCCCTCCACCCCCTGAAGTGTCGATACATATAAGGTCGCCATACATTGTCTCTCTCCTGCAAATCATCCATCATCCTCCTCCATCCCTCCATATCTCCCAACCTCCTATGTCACAAAATTTAGCCCCTTGCCTCTCCATACCCCCATGCCATCGAATCCATATCATCCTCATATCCCTTCCTAACAACAATTAGTCTCGTAACCATAATATGCTCAAATTCCCACACCTGTAGAAGGGTCATGTGTGTCAAACTCACTATATTCTTGTAGCAAATCATATGCATATCCCTGTACAACTGGGCTAGGAGACAAGTACCCCACGTGATCTGCCCCTCATGCCACTCAACAATGTGTCGAATCGCCTCCATAAACCTCAGACTGCAGTACCGCCTACTATGATCTGGTAACAATATACCACTAATCAGCCCACCTAGAAAAAAAGTTAAAGGTGGTACCCCCACTATCAAGCATCTATCTAGATCCAACTGCTGACCCTAAAAGAGGCAGGTCAACATGTCCAAATAACACTGTCATAGTCTGATCTAACTCAGCCCCACTCGATACCACCTCACTAAGCAATATCCCTGCTATTAGTAGCTTCAAGATGTGCCATACATCCTCCAGTGTCATCGTCATCTCTCCCATTAGTAGACAAAATGTCGATGTCTTTGAGCTCCATCTCTCTATCAAGGTTGTCAACATCGTTCGATGCACCCTCATCACTAGCACCTCTAAAAAGTGCAATAAACTCGCATGATCTAAAGCTACATGATCAACATTGGTCATCGCTACTACAGTCGCTGTCAGTACCTCTGACCATCGCTCATGTTTCCGTACATGCCCAAATCTCTGCATCCACACCACCTGATTATCAATACACAATCTTCCCAACCATGGGACATCTTTTACTTACCTTTTTATTTTTTTTCTCTCTTCATCCTCATCTTGCCCCCCATCAGAGAGGTTTCATCTTTCTGGCCTTTGTGGTCCACCCTCTTTACCACCGGTTCCTTTTGAGGTGCACTTGCCCTACATTCGGACAGATTCACCCCAGCTCAGGGCGACTTCATCCCACCTGGGGCAACTCCGCCCTTGCTATTAGGGCGAGCCTGCCCTAGCTCGGGGCGGCTCCGCCCCTTCCTAGGGTGAATCCACCCTCGCTACCAGGGTGAGCCCGAGCTCGCCCCAGCTCGGGGTGGCTCTGCCCCTTCCTAGGGCGAATCCGCCCTCGCTGCCAGGGTGAGCCTGCCCCAGCTCAGGGCAAGTTCTCCCCCTGCCGGGGTGAGCCCACCCCCTGCTGGTGCAGCTTTGTCCTAGCTCATAGCAGCTTTGTTCCCCCTACTGGGATGGCTCTGCCCTATCTCGGGGCAGCTCCACCCCTCCTAGGGTGAGTCCACCCCCTGTTAGGGTGGCCCTGCCCAGATCGGGGTGGCTCCACCCCCTCCTGGGGTGACTCTGCCCCAACTCGGGGTGAGCCCGCCCCCTGCTGGGGCAACTCCACCCCAGCTCGGGGCAGCTCTGCCCCCTCCGGGGGTGAGTCTGCTCCCCTTGTTGGGGCGACTCTGCCCTAGATCAGGGTGGCTCCATGCCCTCCCAGGGCAACTCGCCCCCTACGGAGGTGAGCCTGCCCCAGTTCGAGGTGAGTCTGCCCCCCTACCTGGGTGACTCCTCCCCAACTTGGGGTGTGTCTGCCCCAAGCTTGGGGCGACTTCTTCCTAGGTCAAGGTAAGCCCTCCCCAGATCGAGGTGAGTCCACCCCCTGTCGAGGCAACTCCACCCCCTACCAGGATGAGCTCGCCCCAGCTCGGGGCAGATACGCCCCTCCATACGATAGCTCACCCTATTTTCCTCCCCCTCTAATCTCCCCTTTCCCTCTTTTTTTTTCCAACTACCTAAACTACCCATTTTTCTATTTCACCCCACCCATAAAACTTGTCTTTTACATTTTCATTAACTATCGTAAATATATGCTACATGATTAAAATACATGGCACAGTTTTTCTTACTCACCTGGCGGGGCACCGCACAGTGAGTCCAGTGTCTCTGTAGCTCGTCCACTCGGTGAATGATCTCAGTATCATAGTCCTACGACATCATTGCTCTGTTTCCTCTCCCTCTCCTCTCCTTTTTTCTCAATTGCTACAATAACAATGAGATAAGGTAATTCTTCAAATTACCTTTTAACCCTTCTTTTCCCCCTTTTTTTTCAAATAAAAGGTATTTTTTTACCTTTAATTTAACTTTTTTTCTCCCAACTAATCCCCTTCTTTCTTGGAGCTTCCATTTGCAAACTATACGTCTAATCAACTCCGTTCAAAAGTCAAAGTTGCTTAGTTTTTTCATGCTCTATCCAACAGTCTCTTCCATTTCTTTCTATCGAGAAGTCGTCCTAGGCCCCCTTGTTTCTTCCCCAACCATCCTCTCAAGGGGGCATACCCTATCATTTTCTTCCATCCATTTGAGGCAGGCATTGGGGCATCACTCTCCATTTTTCCCTCCTCTTGGATAGCTCATTCAACCTCTTTCAGGCTGGCGCATCAATTTTTACTACTTTGTTCATCATCGACATTTTATTTTTCTTTGAAACATTATTATTTTAACAATATTTCGAAGAGGGGCAAAATGTGGACACCCAAATTTGATCACTCCCATATGATCAAATTTACCACTTTATTCATCAATTCTATCAATATTAATTTATTTAATTAATATTACACTTCCCACATAAGACTCTTAAAGTATTTAATTTGATAATTAAACACTTTATCTGGTACCTTTCCCCTCTTTAAATTAAATAAATACACCAATTTATTTAATTTAGTCATTTTTATCTTTTGAATTAACATCAATTTAAAAAATTTCTTTTCTCTCTCCTTGTCACATCCTCCATAATCCATCTCTAATTTGAATTAATTTAATTAATTCATATTTAGGGTGTGCATCCTCCTAATCAAGGATTAATGTCACATCCTCCTACATTTACCACTTGTCTTTAATCTTCTATTAATTATCATAATCAAGTATTTGCACAAGCTTAATCAAAGTCATTAGCCATTTTTAGTACCACTTTTTGGTCAATCTTTCCATTTGCCTTTCTTCGCATTGACCCTCTTTCCTATGTGAATTTTTAATTCACTTTTATTCATCCTAGGTCTCTCTCCTCCCCATGTGAATTTTTAATTCACATTTTACCCTTCTAAGGCTTATAGAACATTTGACTTGTCACCTCATGCACATGTGACCAATTCCCTCCTTTTTGGAGACCCTCTATAATCCATTAGATTCTCCTATGAATGTGAATTTTTAATTCACATTTATTTCTCCAACCACTTTCCCTTTTTCCATGGAGATTTTTGAGGAATGTTACTGTAAAGTAATTAATTAACTTTACTCTCCTCTTAAGACTTCACTTTATGCACATATATTAGTCATTTAATAATTAATATTAATTATTAAATGCACTCACCTTAGGGTTAGGTTTTCCTTTTGGTTTAGATCTCCTTTTATAAGGATTGATCTCTTATATTCTATTAATCTCTTGATTCATTTTTTTCTCTGATAATACATTTTGCACATTGTCAAAGCCAAAACCCTTGTTTTATTCTCTCTCTTTCTTTGTGACAAGTTTCTTGCATGCAGGTGTTCTTTGGGTTCTGTGGATTTGTATTTCTCAAATATTACATGGTATCACAACCAGATTTGCTGCAGCTTGTTCAATTTTTTGAAAAAATTAGAGATCTAGGTTTTGGTTGCATCAGTTCTATATTTGTTTTCCTTCTTTTTTTATTTGGAATAGGGGTTCTTTTTTTTTGGTGCACTTTGAGCTCAAGCAGACCTCACCGTTGAGCTCGCAGTGTCCAAAAACCCCCATTTTCATATAAAAAACATCTGATTTGGCTACAATTGATCAAGGAAGCAAATTTTCTTTTTTGGCCCCAAGGCCGTCTGGCCCCAAGGCACGCTTTTTGAGACAAAAAATCAAAAAACTTTAAAAAAATAAAAAAATAAAGTTTTTTTTGAAATTTTTGCACAGCCAATGTTAATTTGGGCTGCCGCCCGTTGGCCACCAAGTGACCACCAGGTGGCCGCCTGCTAGCCGCTTAGGCCAACAGAACCGCCCAGTGGCCACCGGGCAACTGCTCAGCCAGTGGCCTCCCACAACCCTGCCAGTCCACTGCTCAAAAGGGATAGCCCTCGTGGGATTTACATAGAAGCCATGTGGTCACGTGGGTGACCAGGGCCCCACCGACAGCCCCTGAGGGCTTTACACTAAAGCACCAAGGTCACATGGGTGAGCACGGCCTGTGCCCAATACCTAGGCCCCAACCCCCTGGTCCACACAGGGGACCAGGGGCTTATTTTGTTTTGGCCCCTAAGGGCTCCTGAGGCTTGATTGTGCCTTTTTAACCTTCTTCCACTCAATCGAGTATAAAATGCTCAATTTTTCTATATTTTTCAAATGAAAATAGGTGTTGGAAAGCTGGCTCTGAGCCCATCTTAATGGTGTAGTAATTTTTTCAAAATTTTCCAATTTGGTTGTATTTTTTCACAGTCAAAATCCGATGATCTTTTTGCACTATGAGGGGCATAACTTGCTCAATTTTGCTCCATTTTTCAAAAGTGAATAGGCGTCGGAAAGGTGGTTTTGTGATCTTTCCAGATCTATAGTCTATTTTATCATAACATTCTTCAGTTACATAGAGATTTGTCTCAAACATATACTACCTTCTATTATTTTCTGGCTTTTAGTTTGTACTAGGGATTGGATTTTCGCATTGTGGGGGGTGTTTCTTTTCTTACTTTCTATCATTTACATCAGAAAACTAGAATCTATAAACACCAAAACAAAACAAGAAACCCCTTCTGCATCTTCTGTCTAGTTCTGAATGACCACTAAATAATTAAAAAAAAATCAGAGCAGTTGAGGCACAATTCATAGGATGGCCGATAGATCTATTGAATCTCTCACACCACATAATTATCACACTTGGAAGGGTCGCATGATGAATCTTTTCTATTCTTGAGGTTTATGGTCCTATTTGGATGAGGTTCAGCCTTAGTTGACTCGCCGCTTTGAGGTTATGCAGCATAGGAACAATATGGATTAGGCTATGGGATTGATGGCTTTGCACATTTCAGACAGTCTCCTATTTCATCTTGATGGGTGTCTCACTCCTCAATACATTTGGACCAAGTTTGATGGACTTTTTGGCACTATCAACGAGTTTAGAGAATTGTAGCTTGAGGCTGAGTTAACTTCCTTGGTACCTAATTAATTTCCCTCCATTGAGGACTTTCTGATGAAGTTCAAACATCAAAGATCTATCTTGCAGGGTTGTGGGAAGGTTAAGACTGATATAGAGTGCATCTTCCTAATCCTCTCCAAGCTTCGGGGTCCATTTCAGATCTTCTCTTTGACCTTCTATTCCACCATCGATTCCTTGGGTGCTCGCCATGTCATGCCTACCTTTGAGGTGTTTTGTGATCATTTGACTCATGAGAAATCCAAGCTCAAGTAGATGGATTCACTTTCAGGTTCATAGAACCAAGCATTGGTAGCACAGTCCTCCAAGGGAAAACAGAAGCAAAAACCGAAGCACAAGAAAGATTCAGCTCACAGTGAGACTTCCTCCAAGCCACCTCCTAAAACTGATTCAAAACCATAGTTCAATTCTAAATAGGGAAAATCTTCAAAGTCTGGCGAGTCTTCCTCCAAGACTAAGAAGAAATCTGGTGATCCTTGTAGTTTTTGTGGCAAGGAAGGACATCCGGTTTCTAGGTGTTGGAAATGTTTAGAGGATTTAGAGGAAGCCATGCAGCAACATAATATCACTGCACCTCAGCCTCCTTCACAACCCATAGGGAAAGGTCACGCTCTTTCTACATGAGCATTGTCCTCAGAATCCACATGGATTCTAGATTCTGGTACCTCTCACCATATGACACACACAGAGGATTTGGTCACCGCTCTTGCTCATATGGGAACTAGACATATTGCAGTTGGTGACTCAGCATAGCTTTTTGTTTAGGGTTCAGGTACTATTTCATTGGATCGTGGTTGTATTTAGGATGTTCTTTTGGTTCCTGACATTTCGACAAACCTTCTATCCGTTTATTAGATTTTCCACTCTGGCTCCAATAAGACAGTTGAGTTCTCACCACATGATGTGGTTATTCAACAACTTCATGATCCTGACTTGGTTGTGGCTACTGGGAGTGTGGATTCTACATCATGCTTATACATATTTGATGGCTTTGAGAGTTCAAACACTGTTGGTTCCTCTCTTATAGCCCATGCAGATTCAGTGAGCAGGCTTTGGCATGAGTGTTTTTGCCATGTCAATTACAGATATCTACAGCAGATGAGTACATAGGCACTTGTGATTGGGCTCCCACAGATTTCTTGTCCTGATGGTGTATGTCGAGGTTGTGCCCTTGGCAAACATCATCGAGATCCTTTTCCTAAGGGTCAAGCTACTCATGCTAGGGCACCCCTAGAGTTGGTACACAGTGATCTTATGTCTTTTCTGACTCCTTCCTTTTCAGGGGCCCGCTATGTGCTCACTTTTATTGATGACTTCTCCAGACGTACATGGGTGTACTTTCTTAAGTACAAGTCTAATGTCTTTGACTCATTTAGGATTTTTAAGACATTTGTGGAGAAGCAATCTGGACTTTCTATTAGGAGGATACACACAGATAATGGGGGGAATATGTTAATCAGGCTTTTACAAATTTTTGCATTGAGCATGGTTTACAACATCAGTTTAAAATCCCTTAGATCCCTCAGCAGAATGGTGTCGCTGAGAGAAAGAACAGAACCTTATGGGAGATGGAAAATTGTATGATACAACATCGAGCTATGAGTTCTTTTTGGGCTGAGGCAGTCAATTGTGCCAATTAGATTCAGAATCAGATGCCTCATAAGGCATTGTGACATGACTCCTGAGGAGGCTTGGACCCATGTTAAGCCTGGATGTTTCTACATTCTGAGTTTTTGGTAGTGAGGCTTGGCCATTTATTCCTAATGCTCCATAGAAAGCCATGGAGAGGAAGAGCTGACCACTCATATTTTTTGGCTACTATGAGGATGTTAAGGTGTACAGGTTGTTTGATCCTGATTCTAGAGAGGTCTTGTTTCAGCGGGATGTCTAGTTTGATGAGCGCTATCCTCAGATGGATTCTCCATCACCAGCTTCTCCCTCATTGCCTACTCCTCCCTCTTCATCTCTTTAGGATTACTTATCTCTTTAGGATGATGTAGATGATGATCCACCATCTCCACCACCACAAGTTGCTCCACGTTTTCCTAGGTGGGCCTGTGTCACTATTGATGTAGTTGGTTCTTTGGCAAGTGATCCTTCAGATACTCGATGTACTTGTGCTTAGACATTTGGTTCTAGTCTTTTGAGTCATGCCATTTTGAATGATCCTCAGAAGTTTTTAGAGGTGACAGGTCACCTTGAGTGGGATAGGGCCATGGATGAGGAGTATTCTTCTTTGATGAAGAATCATACTTGGGATCTTTGTCCTCTTCCTAAGGGAAGAAAGTTGGTTCGATGCAAGTGGGTGTACCGTACCAAGCATGCTACAGATGTTTCTATTGATAAGTATAAGGCACGTCTTGTTGCGAAGGGGTTTTCTTAGGTAGAGGGTATTGACTACTCTGAGACCTTTGCTCCTATTGCCAAGATGAACTCTATACACCTTGTACTTTCATTTGCAGCTTCACGGGGATTGATAGTGTTTCAGATGGATGTGAAGAGTGCTTTCTTGCATGGAGACCTACATGAGGAGATCTATATGGAGCATCCTCAGGGATTTTTGCAAGAAACTTCTTTGGTTTGTAGACTTTAGCATTCATTGTATGGTCTCAAACAAGCCCCTTGGGCTTGGTATGAGAAGATGGACTCTTTCTTGCTTTCCTCTCACTTCACACGCTATCATTCCAATCACATGGTGTAAATTCAGTGTCAGGAGGGTGACCTTTTCATTCTTATGCTATATGCAGATGATCTCATTCTTATAGGTAGCTCATCCTCCATGATTCAGAGTGTTCAAAAAGCTTTGATGGAGTAGTTTGAGATGATAGATCTTGGTCTTTTGCACTTCTTTTTGGGTCTTCAGGTTATTCAGTCTTCGGATGGGATTTCCATATCTAAGGAGAAGTATGCTCTTGATATGCTTCAATGATTTGGCATGGTTGATTGCAAGTTTTCCCCCACTCCATTTTAGTCAGGTGTTGTTTTGTCCTCCACTTGTTCTACTCCTTCAGTGGATCCCACTTTATACAGGTAGTTGGTTGGTAGTTTTTTGTACCTGACACATTCTCATCCTGATCTTTCCTTTGCGGTTGGCCTTGTCTCTAGGTTCTCCCATGATCCTCATGAGAGCCATTGGCAAGCAACCAAACATATTTTGAGGTACATTCGGGGCACCACTCATTATGGCATTCATTACACTTCAGGATCCCCTCACATCATTGGCTTCACTAACTCCGATTGGGTTGGTGATGACAATGATCGAAAGTCTACTTCTAGCTTTGTTTTTTGCATTGGTTCTGGTCCTATCACATGGTCTTGCAAGAAGTAGTTTTCTATTGCATTATCATCTACAAAGGCTAAGTACCGAGCAGCAGTATTAGCCAGTCGGGAGGTTTTATGGCTTTGGCAGTTGATGACAAAGTTTGAGTTTCCTCCAGATAGTCCCACAATTCTTTGGTGTGATAATCAGAGTGCCATTCACATTTCTCACAACCCAATGGAGCATCAGCGTACAAAGCACATTGAAATCCACATGCACTTCATCAGGCAGTTGATTCAAGATGGTTCTCTTATCTTGGAGTACATTCCTACAAAGGAGTAGGTTGCAAACATCTTCACTAAACCTTTGGCATCTCTGCGCTATCTTCAGTTGCGCTCCATGCTTGGGTTGAAGGAAGTTGTCCTTGGGGGGTCTTAGTGAGGCCTTCCTTCCTTCATGTTTTTTCTTTCAGCATGTTTCTTTATCTCTTTTTGGAGAGGGGTTTTTTCCCACTGGGTTTTCTCCTTTACTCTGCTTTATAGAGATTTTTTTGTATTTGGGTACTTGATCAGGCCATGTTGCCAGGACCCACAGTTGCATTGTAGTTCCTTTGCTTTCTTCTGCATTGTTTGTAGCTAAGGGGGGGTGCTAGAGTAAAGTAATTAATTAGCTTTACTCTCCTCTTAAGACTTCACTTTATGCACATATATTAGTCATTTAATAATTAATATTAATTATTAAATGCACTCACCTTAGGGTTAGGTTTTCCTTTCAGTTTAGATCTCCTTTTATAGAGATTGATCTCTTGTATTCTATTAATCTCTTGATTTATTTTTTTTCTCTGATAATGTCAGAGCCAAAACCCTTGTCTTGTTCTCTCTCTTTCTCTGTGACAACTTTCTTGCATGCAGGTGTTCTTTGGGTTCTGTAGATTTGTATTTCTCAAATCCTACAATTCCAAAATTCTTCAAATGTCATTTTTAGTCTCACTTGGGGACAAGAAATTCCTTTTTGAGGAAATATTCTCACTCCCCAAGGTACTTGAAAGGTACTTGTCCTTCCTCCACATCATGTACCTCACTTCCACATCACCTACACATCATCTCACCCTTAGCCATCTCACATTCCACATGTCAAAATGTGAGGGCTTGTGAGTCCTCAACTCACCTTAGCCCTTCATCTTGGCCTTTTTGGATAAATCCCAACCATTGAATTATCTAGAGAATTCAAGTTTCTCTATAAATACCCCATCGTCTAAGGAATTTAGGAGACTTAGCCATTTTGCAATTAAATGTTGCCATTTTGTGCACTCATCTAGTCATCAATTTCATCCATTTGCATCTACATTCAAGCATATAGTTAAATCTTGCATTTAGTCATCTCAAGAGCCATCAAGGAGCATACAAACCACATCGAAATCAAGGTCCAACCAAGGAGTTTTAGTTACAAAAGGGAGATATATCTATTTAGCATCATTTTACACTTTTCCTCTTTGCTTCTACAAATTTCTTAGGCTAATCTTGAGGTGTTTCCTGATGTTTTTCCATTGCATTTTAGTTGCTTAGAATAGGTTAAACATTTTGATATCACAAGGATCATTATTTGGAGAAGAAATCTTTAGAGGAAATACTTGAGTCTTTGGCTTATGCTCTACATCAATCTCTAGGAGATTCTAATTTGTCATCTTCAACAGTGTGGCCTAGAATGCTTGATTTGATTGTGGCAGCTTTCAGCATTGACATGGGGACACTTGAGCTGACTTCAAAGACTTCATTCATCTTGCATGTTCTTTCTACATATTCCTTTCACGAGTGGGGAGAAAGTGTGCATACACCTTTGGTTGTGTTTCTTCCTAAAAGGAGGAATGTTGTTCGACGATCATGGACCATCTTCTACATCTAGTTTCGAGAATTTACCATTAGATCTCTTTGGGGGGAAGTTTTGTCCTTCCACTTTATTTTCTCTCTCTATTTAGGGGGGGCTATTCTCTTATGGGGGGGCTTCTTCTTTTGGGGTGGATCTCTATGTACATGGGTACCTAACATGGCCTCATTTTTCGGGACCCATATTTTCACCCACCTAAGCTACACTTAAAGGGAGGTGTTAGTGTAGGTTTTTTATTTTCCTTATGTTTGGGGTATTTTTTTTTTCCTACACATATTATTTAAGCTTGCTTAGCTTTATTAGGTGTGGTTAATATGAGGACACATGGCAAAATACATCAGCTACATGTGTAAGTCTCTCCCCACACATGGGTAGTTGAGTTGCACATCCTCTTTTGGCTTGTTGTGCCACCTCTCATAACCACTATTTTGTTTTTACCTGAGTAGTTTATGGGGTAGTTGGGTTTCTCACCCTCTTTTGGATTTATGTGCCACCTCTCTCATGTCTTCACTTGAGGAGGTTATGCCACATGTCTTGTCATTTACCAAGTAGGTGATAACCTCCCACCTTTTATGGGTAGTAGGAGTTAATGCACCTCTTGGATGTATTTTCCCTTATTTTTCTATATATTGAGCACTCTCCTCTCACCTTCACTACTTCAACTAGCTCCAAGTTCAGTTGGTTCAGCTAGTTTGGTGATTGTTCTGTGAGAGTGATGATAGTCTTCTCAAAATTCTCTTGCAGTGTTGTCTCTATTTTTTCTCTTTCTCTCTTTCATATTTCTTCTCCATTCTACTATTTTGATTTTCAATCATTTTTTGAGTGGAGTGTATATGATCTACTACCGATAATAGATCTTGTCTCAATTATTGCAGAATCCAACAATAATCATATCACCATAGACTCATCATAAATTAAAAGTTATGAATAACAATTTTTGTAATATATTGAGATGTTTGGTTTGAGAGACAATAGAAATTGAGATATGTTTCTAAAATAAGGATGGTTTTTGTATAATAATTTAGTTAAAAAGAGCATTAATAAAAACACCATTTGTGATACAATATGATAGTAGTCTATGGAATGCATTAGAATTAAGGGCTAAGTCTAAAAAGATGGGGACAAAAAAGGAGTCTTAAGTGGCCACATTTTTTTGAGGAAATACTGACCTTGGATGAGAAATTGAAGATAAGTACACTCAAATTTTGAATATGCAACAAAAATAAGAGTCATAGTGCTCCAAATCTACTTTCTAAACTACTCTTTTTTGAATTAGAGATTAAGGGGTTTAAAAAGGGGCCCACACAAAGTGGTCCTTTTATTTTCAAAAGAACTTAGTGTTTGTTGTGGCCCTCATAAAATGTTATTTATTTTAGTTTTTGAAAAATGATTTTGATGAGAAATTAGATAACACCATTTAGTTTATGCCTGATTTTTTTACTAATTTTTAAATGAATATATGATTTTTTACTAATTTTCAAAGACAGACACATCTTGAAAAATACAAAATTAAGCATGCTCCCCCCTATTTTTTAAAAAAGATAATTTAAAATAATTTTTTTAATATCTATAGAGTGGATTCTAGTTTCTAAAACTATAATTTATTTGAAATTTTGATGAATAGTTAAAAAAAACAAAAATACCACATATTGGTTTTTTTAAAAAATTGGATACACTAACGAAAGAAATTAAAGATATAAAAATATTAACATAATCAAAACATGAAAAAAATTGCATGGTTAGATATTTAAGAAAGATATTAACATTATCGTGATAGTTTTTGAGTTGACATTGAAATGTATGAAACACAGGATGGGGAGAACACTTGAGATTATGTTAATGTTTTTACTATTTGTGAAAACATGTCTTTCAATTTTGAAAAGTCACTCCAAACCTTTGTGTTGGAAGCCCAAGGAAAATGCAATCCAAAGGCTTGGAAATTTCAGAAGAAAATAATTATGTGAGTCTGTTATAACATGCTTGTGTTATTATTTTCTTTAGCAATTTCTCTTTCTCTTTTTATTTTCAAAAAGCTATATAGATCAAATAAAAATTGAAGTTTAAGTGACATTTATATATGGATATTTTCTTTCTTATAATTTAAGTTATATTTCATGTATATAGTTTCAAGATGTTTCAAAATGGTTTCAAACCTCTAGGAGTTATAATGCATATTCTAGGGTTTGGAAGATCTTATTATTTTTCAATCTTAATCAAATTTCAACAATAAAGAAGTCAATATTTAGTGATTAGAAGGTCCCCATCATCTTTACATCTCTCTATTTCACTTTATCTATATCCCTTGCACTCTAGACCTCTCTCTTCCTATGTCCAACTCTTTATCTAACTCTCTCTCCCCTAAGCTCAATATCTACCTCTCTATCCTCTCTACTTTTCCCTCTAATTATTTCACGCTTCTCTTTCCCCCTACCTCAATCCCTCTCTCTCTCCTTTTCTCTCTAATTATCTCTATCTCCCCTCTCCCTCTCTCCCTCTCTCTACCTACCACTCAGTCCCTCACTCCCTACTAGCCTCTTCACCTCTCTATATCACCTCTCTCTCTCTCTATCTCTCTCTCTCTCTCGCCATCCCTCCTTCCCTCTCTACTTCTCTCTATCTCTCCTCTCCCTCACTCTTCCTACCTCTCCCTCTCTCTCCAACCATCCCTCCTCCCTTCTCTACTTCTCTCTATCTCACCATTCTCTCTCCCTCTCCATCCCTCTCTCTCTACTTCTCTCTATCTCACCTATCCCTCTCTACTTATATCTATCTCATTATGATGTGGGAAAAAAGGATCTAGGGTCTAAATCACACTTATTATAATATCACAAGGGAAAGGACTAAAATATAGATCTCAAATGCCCAATTGTCTACTAACTTGAATAGAAGAGCCAAAATGGTTGATCAAGTTTCAATATTTTTTGGGGGTAAATGATGTGTGATAATAGTGATTGGTTTAATTTGGTAATTTGTAAGGATGTACTTGAGTTAAATATGAAAATACAAAAAAATGAGATGATTTCTAGAAAATATATAGAACCTAAAACTAGAAATAGAGTTTAAAAGGGTAGAGTGCATACATAAAGGAAACTAGTATATAAATTTTAGGTTGAGATGGTTTGATAAAGGTTCTAAGTTCCCTAGACCTAAAGTGTAAATAATCAAAACCATAATATAAATATTAGTTGGTCTATGTCTATAGGTTCTTCTTCTCTAGACTTAGTGTCAAAACTTCATCTATCACTGATAAATTTAAATTTCTCTAAATTTTTGACTTACATGTCTTCAATTTGATCTTCATTCTCTCCAAATTTTCTTCATATATATAACTTACACACAAGAAAGAGGGGAAAGGTGTTAGGAACCATATGAAGAATAAAACATAAATACAAATCAAGCATGGAACAAGAACACAATCACAACACAGTGTTTACCCTGGAAAATCCTAAACCAAGGAAAAATTAGCAATGAAGATATTCATATTAACCCTTAGCCCCAATAGGGCTAATCCTGGAGGCTTCAACTAGCCACACATACAATGGAGTCACCAAGCCATTATATCGACTTCCATACATGCCAAAACATGGGTTCAAAACCATGAGCTCCAAAACCATGGACCAATACAACTAGCAGAAAACCATGTGCTAAAGACCATTAAAGGTTAATCCACTAACTCTAACCCAAGAACTAGTTTAACCCAACAATCCCCCCTTTAAACTTCGTCTTAGGGTTAGCACCAAACCCCCTTCCACAAGCACTAAGTTCAATTCCCATTTTTTCATAGAGATCAACATCAAACCAAGAATCCCCATGACTCTAAGCCCCCCTTACCACCTATGAGAACTCTTCTCTTACTAGGCCTTTCCTTTTAAGGATTGACCAAGCCATACCAGGTCTTACAACCATCAACCAAAATACATGTATTAAATTTTACATACAACTACATTACAATCTTGTTCTTGCTACAACCAACCTTGGCTGTGGGCACCTGTAGCACTTGCATACAATAAATTTTACCAAGCAACATTCCTATAGCAACAACCATGACAAATCTTGCATAGACCTACTCAACCTTCTTTGGAGAGCCAAAGCGTTGAGGCACAAACTCAAAATTTTTGTTTTAGCAAGAATATCAGATCAAAAAATAAATGTTGCCTTATCTCCACATGCTGTGACCAAAGGAGGATAAATCTTCAACCATTCCTTCAAACTTCCTCAAGCTTGTTAGGCTAAGAAATCTTCATAGAAGAAATACCTAGAACCTTAAACACTAGGAAATCTTACATGTGTCAACATGCAAGCACATGCAAGCCACATGAAAGTCCATGCAAGTACATGTAATACACATGCAAGTACATGATGCAACTCACAAACCTGGCCATGCAAGCAAAAATAAAATCCCAGAATAAAGCTCTAATACCACTTGTTAGGAACTAGACGAAGAATAAAATAGAAAGCCAAATCAAGCATGGAACACTTGAACACAATCACAACATAGCGATTTACCCTAAAAACCCAAACTAGGGGAAAACCAATAGTGAAGATCTTCATATTAACCCTCAGCCCCAACTGTGTTAAGCCTAGAGGATTCAACCAACCACACATACAATGGATTCACCAAGCAATTATATATACTTTCATACATGAAAAACCATGGGTTCAAAACCATGAGCTCCAAAACCATGGACCAATACAACTAGCACAAAACCATGTGCTAAAGACCACTAAAGGTTAATCCACTAACTCTAACCCAAGAACTAGTTTAACCCAACAAAAGGGTTGTGATATATAGGGGTTTGGCTAGAAGTCAAATCATTTTTTGGTATTTCTACCTCCACCATGGCTATGATGATGTAAAAAAGTCTTACCCTCAGTCAAGAAGAGGCTAAATGATAACCAAGTGACAAATTGATAATTGGCGTAACTCACCACTCAAATATGCATTCCTTTATGGATTGAAGGTATTGTACTCATCACCTTCAAGGAGAATCAAGATACTTGATTTGAAGTTTTGTAAGTGTTAGTATTCGTAAAAAAAATTCACATGAAAATAGGATGAATTGCTAACATGATACTTGACTAAAATGATGGTACTACAATTCTACTAATTCTAGTCTTGACTACTCAATCTCTCAATTCAAATGATAGGATTATTTTCCAAAAATTTTAGGATTTAAAATGATGAGGAAGGATTTTATTTATATGAAATTATGTAATTTACCACAAATTAATTATTAGTAACTAATGAATGACTTTAGATTTCTAAATGTTAAAATTTTGGAACTAATATATTTGTATTGGAGCCAAAATAGGTTGGAAAAGGGCATTGGGTTCCCTAGCCCAGACCTATTTTGGTGTCTTAAGCATCGATAATGAACACTAATTCCCTAATCCCAATTCAACCTTTTATTTTCCAAAGATTATTATGATACGGGAAAATTAAACACACAATTGGTTCCAAGCATAAAAGGGGTATCTAAATCTAGTCTAAAATTATCAAGGGTGACAATTTACGATTGTACACTCACCACTCTCTGTACCTAGATCTCTCCCTCCCTCCTCTCTTTATATTTATCTTTATATTTGTCTTTATCTCTCTATGTATCTCCCTCTCTTTGTCCTTCTTCTTTATGTGTTGCCAATCTCTCTTTCTCTTCGTCCTTCGCTATCTACTTCTCTCTATATCACCTCTCTCTATATATCTCTCATTTCCTCTCTAAATGTTTCTATCTCACTACTCTCTATCCCTCCCTCCCTATCTCTCTTCTTTCCTTTCTACTCTCCATCTCACATGTCCTGCTCTATCATGCTCTCTCTATCTTACATAGACTGGGTATGTGCAAGATCATGATGGGCCAAAAATTGGCAATATGATGGGTATGTGGCCGACGACTTTTTTTTTACCCAAAATTGATGAAACAAAAAGGGTTTTTAAAGGAGATTCTTAGATTTCCACCAATATAAATTATACTTTACTTTGAATTTAATAAGTAATTATTATTCATTTTCTATTCAAATTATGACTAAAGTCTTGATTGATAGACTGATTGAAAAACACCTATAGCTTTCAAACGGTATCACATTTTATGAAACCAAAATATGCATCACATTCTATGCTTTGCATACTATAGATTAAGAAAATAAAAATTAAATTTCATGAAGCTTTGAGCAAGTTAAGGTGGTCAACATACAATTTTTTAATATTTTTTAAAAGTTGTAATAAAAAATTCATAATTAATTATTTACTTGAAAAAAATTACAAAAAAATATGCATCACATTGGGACATGAGTCCTATACTTATATCTAAATTATTATAAAAAATAATTATCATTTTATTGTGGTTAGGGTCGTCAGACAGACATCTACTTATTTTTTCCCTGAAATTTAAGTACTACTGCATTGAAATTTCAAATTTTCACCAAATAGATTTCTTTATTTTTTTTTAAAACCTAGTAGTTTAGAAACTACACTCAATTTTCTACAATTTCTATTCTTACATATTTTTGAAATAATATAGATAACTTATTTAAATTTTTACGTCAAGTTTCCTAACTCTGATTTTTCTTTTTTTTTTTGCCACTTAAGGGCCTATTTTTTCCATGATGATCCTGCACATACCCATCTCTCTCCTTACCTACCTCTCCCTCCCTACCTCCTTCCATCTCTACTTATTTGTATATTGCCTATTCCTCTCTCTATGTACCTCTCTATCTCCCACCCTCCCTCTCCATACTTATCTGCATCTTTGCTTCTCTTTATCTCCACTCACCATTCATCTCTCTCTTTAGGTAGGAAGATGTAAGTAGAGAGATAAAATTAGTGAGAGAGTTAAGGAGAGGTATGGAATGAGGGAAAGGTAGGAAAAGAGGGAGAGGGGAGATAGAGAGTAGATAGTGAAGGAAAGAGGGAGGTAGACCGAGAGAGAGGGAGGGCAGGAGAGGTAGGGAGAGAGGGAGATGAGTAATATAGATTGTAGTGTAAAAAAATGGCGTAGTTCACATTTTCATAGTTAATCTAAGAATCATTAATGATAAATTGGACTTGATATCACCTTGATCTAGTGTTGTGATGTGTTTTACACATCCACATTAAGTCTTGGGCACTCTTAAAGCTAACTAAACCTAATTTTTTTCCTAATTTAGTGTTGCAAAGTGTATTTACTGATACCTTCACATTAAATTTAGGAGGATTGTAAATTAAGTGGTCTTGATCTAGTGTTGTAATGTGTTGTACACATTTACATGGGATTTTGGACCCTTCTAAGGTAAATAGACCCAATTTTTCCTTAATTTAAAGTTGTAAAGTGAATTTATTTACACTTTCACATTATATTTTGGTCCCTCTTACATTTATTCCCTTAATATCATCACTAATAGCCCCCTAGGACCCTATATGGTGCATCCCAATGCATATTTTAATCCAAATTCTGACATAGACTTCATATAAACTTAATTTACACACTCGTCGACACTTTAGCAATCAAAAAAGGCCTTGTGGGACCCATATGCCAGCTTAGGCATGTGAGTCCCATTCAAGTGGGGCTCATATGCAACTGGTGGCATATGAGTCCATTTGGCCTATTTTTAAGGATTTAAGTGGGAAAGTAGGGTTTTAAATTCAAACTTCTTCTATGTCAACCTTTGGGATCTAATAAATGGTCATTTGGATGAATTGCCTATACAAATGAGGTCTCAAATCATTATTTCATTAAGCATTCATGACATCAATCAAAGAACTCAAGAGCTAAGCATTACAAGACTTCACAAAATTGCTAGGAGAGTTTGCAAGATAATTTTTAAAGCATTTAAGAGTAGAATTCTTAATCAATTATTACAACAATATAAGATCAATCATCATGTCAAGATCATCAAGCATCAAGCATGTTGTTGAGCTAGTGTTGTGATGTAGTATTGAAGATCAAAGGTCAAGCATTGTTCTATGTCTTATCTCAAGATCAAGATCTACATTCTACATGGCCAATTCATGTTAGATTTTTTATTCATGTTACAAGACATCATTCAAGGTATTATTGTTCATGTTTCATGTTTCATATCCTTGTTTCATTGTTTCATCATTTGGTTTAATTACCTAAAAGGGATTGGACCAAGGAAAACCCCTATTCACTAACAAAACAAAAAAATTTCCCTTTCTTTAGTGTGTGATCTATAGGTTTAGGTTGAAGACACATTGAGGAGAAATTTTGGAGAAAGTTGTCAAAGTTGCCACCTTGCATTAGAGATACTTGGAGAGCTTCTACATGTAGAAAATCGGGGTTTTGGATCCAAAAATCAATTGGGAAGCACATAGCAGACCTTGAAGACTAGATTCAGACCTTGAAGTTTCAAAAATCCCTAACTAGATTGATTCACCACTTCTGGTGAATGAGTCCCAATTTAGGTCAAAATTTAGATTTTTAAAGATTCAGATACCCATTTGCTAGATTCCTATTATTGCACAAAAACCTAGACTAGGACTGATTCACCTAGAATGGTGTATGAGTCCCAGCCAACATTAAAGTCATAATTTATAGCATTTCCAATCCTAATCGAGTCATCTTCAGATTTCCAAGTGCACAGATTCCATCCCGTAGCTTTCTATTTTTTTTATATACTTTTCTAAGTCATTTAGTGAATCATTGCATCAAATTATGGTTAAGCATTATATCCTACATTGAATTTTTCTTTCCAAGTCATAACTTGGTTGTGAGCCCCTCATTAGTTTACATTTAGCCCCTAGAACAACCCTATTGCAAGATCTCTTTCTCCTTTCCATTGAGATCTCTAGGATTTGTTCTTGAATGAGAGAGAGTGATTATTGAACATATTCTATCTCCCAAGCATAGAAAGCAACAATTTTCCACCTTTCATAGAGAAGTAGAAAGAGGATGGAAGGAGGGTAGGAGAGATATGTGAGATAGAGAGAAGTAGAGAAGGGAGGGGATATATATATATATATATAGAGAGAGAGAGAGAGAGAGATAGATAGATAGATACATAGATAGATAGATAGATAGATAGATAGATAGATAGATAAGAGAGAAAGAGAAAATATGGAGGAGAGAGAGAGGATAAAGAGAGAGTAGAGAAGAATGAGGAAGGTGGAGAGATTTGGAGAGAGGAGAGAGAGAGAGAGAGAGAGAGAGAGAGAGAGAGAGAGAGAGAGAGAGAGAGAGAGAGAGAGAGAGAGAGAGAGAGAGAGAGAGAGAGAGAGAGAGAGAGAGAGAGAGAGAGAGAGAGAGAGAGAGAGAGAGAGAGAGAGAGAGAGAGAGAGAGAGAGAGAGAGAGAGAGAGAGAGAGGCAAGTTAGAGATGGTTGGAAAATATTTAGAGATTTTTTTAGAGCCCTTTTTTGTCTTATTCCATATATTGAAAGGCTCAAGACTACAATGACAATAAAAAATGATAGGAGATTATGGATCATTGTTTAAAATTGGATACCTTTATATTATCTTAAATTCTTCTTCAAACAAGACTCTCATAGCAACTTCTAGGATTCATCAATGACAACTATGTCACAAATCCTTCTATAATAGTGATTTATTGAAAGGAGAGTTTGATAAAGTTGTGCAATTTATATTTTTGGTTTTTGATGGATTAAAAATATGTGTGAAGCTTCATTCAAGAGATAGGACGCCTATGGTGGAACATCACGTGGCTCCCATTATTCACCAAGCTAGGAAAAATAAACTTAAATATTCATTCGTGTGACCTCCCAATTTAGAGTGGAATCCTCTAAGGTATGATAGGATCATTGAATAAAAAATCCAACATTTGTATATTCCTCATATCATTTAGATTTATGGTTTACTTTTATTTCTTTACAATTATAGCATGACTTCTCTTTTTCTAGATCCAATTCTCTAAAATGATACAATTTATGTTATAGTCGTAGAGAATTCAAACCTTATTCACCGTAGTCATGTCTACTCCTTTCATCTTAGATAAACAAAAATTAATTGTGCCATCAATTACTCTTCATGTACCACTCCTCTTAGTGAGTAGATCATCATTACATAATTCCTTGTAAAGAATCTAAGTTCAAATCCTATGATCTATCATCCCAAAATAGGTTGTGTAGGAGACATTAAACTCAAATTGAAATGAAAAAAATCGTCTAAGAAAGGAGGAAAGGGAAGGAAATATAACAAAAACCTTATCAAGCTAAAGAAATTGACATTCATCACACCTTTTGATAAGGTTGATGTATCAATAATGGAGGATAAAATAAGCTACCCTTATTTGGGGTGGCTTAAATTATATATATCTAGCACTTACAATAGTACATTTAGTATCGTGTTTGTGGAGAAGGAGCCAATTATGGTGGATTCCTAATGGCTTGTGTTAGATGATGTTCCAAATATGAGGAGAAATCGTGGAGGAGGATAGTTCCTAGAATGTCTATTGCAAATAACTAATATATTCCACCAATTAAAGACTTAGATATTTATAATTTGACTAGATTTGAATTATAATTTAATCCATTCCCTTTGTGACCATTCAATTATTCCTATGATTCAATTATATTTCAAATATAAAGTAGCATAGAGGAAAATATTATATGTTCAAATTTTCCCATGGCTTGTGATGTAGTCCTATTTACTGTTTCTTAGATAGAACAAAAATCTTAAGAAACAAACCAAATTTTATTCCATTTTATATTATAAATCATAAGACATAGCTGATCTCACTTCATCATCATTGACAAGGTTGTCTTTTCCATATTCGCGTATTCTAATTTCTATCAAATATTTTCATAAGTTGTGAGGATGTATTCAACATTTTCATAATGTACCCTCCATTGGATATAATTATTGTTTTTTGCGCCGGTAATTATTAAACTTTAATGGTGGGAGGAACATTGTACTCTAATTAGAAGTGACTGGAGAATGATTGAATTTTTCACATGATATTTTTATGGCAGATGTGACTGAAGAATGATTTGTACGATAATGAATTTTAATGTACTTTTGACCGACAAATAGTGTGGACTAGATTTTGATACGTTCACAAATTACAACAGTCAATATTTCTCAGGGTCTTTCCGATTAATGTGAAAGCAGTAATAATATTTTAATTTTTTATTGTCGCTCCCCATATTTGAAATTTATTTTTTTATTATTATTTATTAAAAATCTGTATCCACAGGCCCACAGTTTAAACCAGAAATGAATCGAACATACCTAATTCCGTGAGTTTAATGTACAGATCCAGTTGTGAATGTTGAAAATTAGAATACTTTAAAATAATTAAATATCATTGATACAAGTACAATAAATAAAAACCAAATAACAAACTGTAATTAGCTCCATGCTTACAGAAATTAGTAACATTTCTTGGATTATGCTTTTGGTGTACCATCCGGACTTATCGGTTATCTTTAGTCCGTGCAATAATTTATGCTGCGTTGCCCTTTTTCTTTGTTATTTTGACTGAGAACATTCGTCCAAGAGTTTGGGCCATATTTTATACTTTATTTTCTGAATTGACAGCAAATTAATGTTAAAAGCATGCTATAGATTCGATTAGAGAAATTTAATAATTTTACACTATTTTTTTAGTATTTAATATATTCAACAAAGCTGATTACAAAGGTAAAAGAGTGAGCAGTGAATACGTTGTAGAAGAAAATAATACAAAAGTAGAAATACAATCATAAGTAGTAGTAATGCCTTAAAGGAAGTAACAATAATAATAGTTAAGTGCTGGGCGGGGGCCCTAGCTTGGTTGGCTAAGTAATTCCGTTGCGGCTCTGCTGGTCACAAGTTCTAGTCTCCCCCCGTCCCGTGGTACCGGAGGGCGTGTCGCGCCAGCGCCGCCGGTCACGTTAAAAAGTTTACCAGGCGCACTGCAGTTTATAGGGGGTCGTGCTACCCGATTCTTGCAGTCTAAAAAAAAAATAATAATAATAGTTAAGTGCTATTATTTCTGGATTAAAATTGTGTGAATTTTTTGTATCAACGTTTTGGATCGCATTCCATGATCCATCATTAGGATGATATGCAAGCAAAAAGAGATAAGAAGAAAGTTTGATTCTCATAATCTCTAATTGCCTCGATTTGAAGAAGAGCTCCCTCCCATGAAGGGTGTTAATTAACAACATCAAGTTTCCACAACCCATGATAATCAAGTGTTATTATTTTTGGATTAAAACTCTATGAATTTTTTGTATCAACGTTTTGGATCACACTCCATGATCCATCATTAGGATGATATGCTATTATTTATTTTCTCTTTTTGCTTGCATATCATCGTGATGATGGATCATGGAGTGTGATCCGAAACATTCATATAAAAAATTCACATAGTTTTAATCCAAAAATAATAGTACTTGATTATCATGGACTATGGAAACTTGATGTTGCTAATTAACACCCTTCATGGGAGGGAGCTCTTATTCAAATCGAGGAAATTAGAGATTCTGAGGATCAAACTTTCTTCTTACCTCTTTTTTCTTGCATATCATCCTGATGATGGATCATGGAATGTGATCTGAAACATTGATACACAAAATTCACATAGTTTTAATCTAGAAATAATAGCACTTGATTATCATGGATTGTGGAAACTTGATGTTGTTAACAATAATAGTGTCAAAAGCATAGCAACTCCAGAGTTGGGGCTCAAACTTAAAATTCTTCATTAATTGTAGGAAAAAGAGGAGCAATGGCGACTAGTACAATACCAAATAATACAACAACAACAGAAATAAAGAAAATCCTAAACATAATCAACAAAGTGAGTAAATAGTGGAACACTACTGGAAATGTAAGCATGCCCAAGCTGAAATATTCTATGGATGAACATCCAAATCTGCCACTTAATGGAAAAGTATAACCATAAATACACCATGAAACGCTGGCCCCTACATTAAAAACATATCATGCCATGTGGAGAAGTCTTTTGTGAGATTGCTAAACATAATACATTCTTACTTTGTAGTTTGTAGTTTGATTTGTTTAAGTTGATAGTTCAACTTTATTTTATTTTCTATGACACTCATAATTGTGAAAATAGAGAAAAATTTAGAAAAAGCATTAAAACCTCTCGCAAAAAGTTATGATTTGAAAAAACTATCAAACATCTAATTTTCCATATATGCTTTAAAATGGCATGGCTAGATGATTCAATTATTAAAAAAAAACACACTAAACAAAGCTTCTTTTCTTTTTTAAATAAACAACCCCAAAAAATATGTTCCATTTATGACTAACTAAACCATCATATATTTCATTCTATATCCAACCAATAGTTTGTTATATTGAATCTTCCAAAAGCCAGAACTTGTGCTTGATCTCCATATTTGGATATCCAATTTGATCCAAAACCTTTTACTACACCTCTATTTCAATTTTTTATTGAAGCGTAGATTTAGGACATATAAGGAAGGAGGTGGAAATAAATTCTTCTTAACAGAATCACTAGTCTTTTAAGAAATAAATTGTTCTAATTTGTTCTTGAATTAATTTTCTATTACATTCTAGACTAGTTAACTTACAAATTTATATTACATTAGTTAATTGAGGATGATTTTTTTTTATAATATAGATGTATGATATTTGAAATTGAGGTTTTATTGAATTTGATGAATTTAAATTTTTTTATTGTAATTCAATGTTTAATTAATTATTTTAATTTATATTAAATTTATAAGTAAAAGGTATAATATGTAATTAATTGAGTTGAATTAGATATTGATATTAGTGTTATATATATGTTTAGGAATCACATACAAAAATATATGGCATTGTCTTTTTATGAAGATTTGGGGCTTGTTTGTCTTAGACTCCTTTGTGATTGATGTAATATCACAATAGTATGCCCCATTTTCTAACCTAGGTGTTCAAAATGAACATGTATTAAAAAAAATCAATTTCTATCAATTATAGACAACCTACTATTGTAAAGATGGTTGTCATTGCACCAAAAGATCGACTTGTTAATGCCCAATAAAATCACTAGAGTTAATGAATCCATAGGAGGTAGTTAAGCTAAGTCATGAACCTGAGTGTTGTGTTGGACAAAAAAAGGAGACCAAGAGCGGACTTCTTGCAACAATCCCCCCAATGCAAGCGAGGGGTTCAAATCTGTGACTCGACTCTGATACCAATTGTTGCAAAAATGATTGTCATTGCACCAAAATATCAACTTGTTAATGCTTGATACAACCACCAAAGTTAATGAATCCAAGAGAGGTCGTTAAGCCATGCCACAAACCCAAGCACTATGCTACTGTGAAACCAAACCTACACAAACTAACACAAGATCAACAAACCATTGTTAAACCTATTAGAAAGATCAATCTAATGTTCCATATGAAATTCTTGGAAGCACAAGGATGAAAACATGAAGCTAAAATATAAAATGAACACAAATAAAGTATGTAATCAACTAAATTAACCAAACCTCAATCCCATAGGGGATTGGTGTAGCTTTGATGTGGAAATAAGCCCTTTTCCAATCCCAACTGCTAAAACTTGATGATTTGTAGATGATCCATGTGTGGAAATGATGCTAAGTAATGAAAATGAATTCAAAATGACACGAAGATGGTGATTGATATGAACTCAAATGACTATAATGATAATACATGAAAATGTGGATCCATATTATGAAAAGGATGCATCTATTTATAGAAGTAAAAGGTTGAAGAATTAGAGGATTTGATGAATGTGGGATAAAATGAGAGCCAATGAGAATGTGCTAAGTGTCACAATTCTATTGGAGGAAGGTGGAGCACATTTTGGGAAACATGTGAGTGGAGGAGGATGGAAGAGAAGTAAATGAAATTATTTGAGGATTTGAAAGGTTGTAAGAGGAATTGAATGAAATTGGTGGAGATTTCACAAGATGTAAGAGAATTTATTGTAAATGTAAGAGGATGTGATAAGATTTTGAAAACCTTTGGAGGGAAATTGAATGAGAGGTTGTTGAGAGGAATATTCTCTGGAATATTTTTTTGTGAGGGAAAATAGAGGAATTAAATAATTAATTAAAATTATTTTCATGTGGAACTTGGTTAGTTCACCATGGGTTGATTTAAGTCTTGAAGAGTTAAAAGATAGATGAATTATTAATGATGATTAGGAAGCTGATTCAGGATTAATTAATCTAGAATTAATTAATTGGAGTGAATTAGGAGATTCTGATATTTGATTTGATTGATTTTAATGAAATGAGAAGATTTAAGGTGATTTAATTAAATATGAGGAATATTAGTTAGAAGAAGGGTGAAATAATCAATAATTTTAATTATTTGATTAATAGCTAAATTTTCTAAATTTAACTATATAATATTGATTATTTAATTAACTAGTTAATTTTAAGTGATTTAGGAGGAAATGGTGTTAGTTTATTAGAATTAGATGCTTAGTATCAATCAGGACTTTTTTTATGCCTACATTTTGCCCCTCTTTGAAGCAAGGTACCTACTACATTGATTAAAAGAATAACACTACCATGATCAAAATTAAAAAAAAATCTTTTTTTTTTGAACAACTCACTACTACCCCAATATAAAAATTATGCTACTACACTATCCCCTTAAGAGATCAAGTGAAAAATTTGCAAAAATTAGGTC
Source organism: Sequoia sempervirens (assembly GCA_007258455.2). Classification (NCBI taxonomy): domain Eukaryota; kingdom Viridiplantae; phylum Streptophyta; class Pinopsida; order Cupressales; family Cupressaceae; genus Sequoia; species Sequoia sempervirens. The sequence goes on along the minus strand of VDFB02271358.1, from coordinate 728,804,177 downwards.
AAGGTCACGAAAAAGGTTCAACAACAATTCAGGAGTGGAAAAATAGGCCACAAGATCTGAAATTAAGCTTACAATGGTGAAAACATATCAAAATGGGATTCATTTGGAAAAAAAGGATTTAATAGGCTCAAAAACCCAAAAAAATACCCAAAAAACCTTATTTTGTTTTGCGTAAATAAGGTTAGGAGGGTCATTTTTGAATCATTTGCACTCCTAGCCTTTAGAAATCTTAAATTTTTGCTATGAGGTGTTGACGGAATGGAAGCTCGTGTACTCCCCAGACATCAGACAGATCGGGCTTGTGAGTTTTGATGGCCTCAGGATGCAAGACCCCCAGTATGCCTTTCAAAAAATTTCTCATTTTGCATGGTTTTGATGGATTTATTAGGGTATGTTTAGGTTAATCAAAAGAAATCCCCTAGGGTGTCACATTTGTTATAGTCGATGTTGCCTTTGAAGATGTTGACTTGCGTTTGTAGTAGAGCATCGTACAATGTTGGATGGTCTTAGGGTTTCCGAAAAGATGTCGAATCACCTTTGTGATATTGTATTGTGTGACTCCAAAAGAGTTTTGTATCACTCCCTAAATTTTGAATCTCCTTTGACATGGAGCACCACTTTTGATTATGACATCGTTTTTGCAAACGACAGAGCATTGTCTTTGCAAAAGTCAAACCGCCTTTACTTTTTAGAATATTTTTAATTTTTGAAAGCATCCTAGGTTGATGGATTTTGACGTCATGTGTGTTTTGGATGTAGGAGGTTCTACCAGTGCATAACTCAAAGGAGCACATGAGCTGGATTCTACATAGAGCAAGACACTCGATAGATGATGCATTGTTCTTTCTTAGCGCAATAGGATTTGGCCATGTAGGCCAGATTCCCATGGTGAGGACACACTTGGCGATGATGGTTACATTAGTGGAGAGATGGTGGAGCTAGACCTCCTAATTCCATTTAACAATCAGTGAGGCCACCATTACCCTAGAGGATGTATGGTGGATCTTGCAGATCCCCATACACAGTGAGTGCATTATATATGATGTGGAGGCTAGAGGTGATGTAATTTTTTAGCTATTTGGAATTGACCAGTATGTGACTGATAGTGGCTAGATTTATCTCCACTGATATGAGGGGATTACCCCTAATTTGGTGTTGTTTGTTGGAGCACTGATCTCGGGAGTCCTTGTTTTTGACAAGAGAGGCAGAGGATGCAACATTGAATGGGAGATCATTTGGTATTACATGATGGAGGAGATGATCATCTATGTCTGAGGGATAGTCATCCTAGCATTGTTATATCATGAAATACATTAGGTCGTGTCTAATGGGGCCCATAGCATTAGAGTGGGGTTTACACTTCTTAATGTGTGGGAATATGAGCACATAGCCATTTTGAGACCCATGATTGTAGATGGTTAGAAAGACCATGATGATCTTGTGATTTACAAGTATGGGGGGATGACAACCATCCATTATACAGGCATTACATGCATCCCACACTATAGGCAGGCTATTGATGAGATGATAGTGTTTCGATGGAGACCATTGATCCATTTTCATAGGTGGCATGATGATGATGCCTACCTTTTCTACTATTGACATTCTAGATACTTGCAAGAATGAGAGCATTATATGATAGAGTAGTACCTATCGGATAGGGTTTCTTGCTAGTTTTGAGAGGTACATGACGCCCCTGATGATGGAAAAAGAGCCATTTTTGAATGTAGGACAAGAGAGATAGTGTGGGGTAGACAATCCTTCTCTAGTGGGTCATCAATGATTTTAGACAACTTGTGATGATGTCGTGGGTGTATTTTGATTGCACCATAGGTGTGGGCACTACATAGGCCTATGATGCTTACTTTTGAGCCCACATTCTGATCAGGTTGAAATTACTAGTGGTGCCAACAATGGGAAGAGGACAAGTCAGAGGACCCTAGATTGGAAAAGTCCCCCACTAGCTAGGTCACTAGCCATAGGATAGATAGGGTAGAGGTGTAGGGTATAATGGGCATGATCAACAGATTCACCCATTGGAAAGAGGCCACCAACACAACCACACTAGCTAGTGCCATGACCATCACAACCAGGTCCCAATCCACATGAAAAACAAATAGTAGCACTATAGGAATAGATGTAGGTCATGATAGGATAGCTGCAGGTGGGTGCAGGCTCATATACGGACCCTGACCCAAGATAGGGATCATGCACGACAAGAGGTGGTGTAGGAGAACCAAATGAGACAAGATGGAGATCTTGGATTGGCCTTAGAGCAAGGATAAAGACAACAACTAGAGGCAACTATGCAAGAAGCGTAGGGATAGGCTATTGTCCTAGCCAAGATGTACAACTGAGTGATGCGAGAGGCATCATATTACATGAACTTATATTATAGGGTCGTGACATAGGATTGATGGGACCCAAATTTCTCCCATATCATCTAGGTTGCACCTACTAGGACCCCTCATGCAGGGACATTAGGGAGACCATCAAGGTCCAACCATCAGAGTCGTGGTAGCCACCACAAGGATCGAAAGAGCAAGGGTAGCTCAGGGCACTGATAGTGCACTAGACACATTTTTTGATTGTACAACCTGATTTATTATGTGTATATATTCATTGCTTTTTTTTATTAGCCTCTTGTATACTTGATGATGATACTATATATTTGATCCTGAGTGTATCATGACATTCAATGTTTTTGATATATATACTTGAGATGAATCAATGTGTTTATATGATGTGATCATTATTTTATTTTATGTGCCATGGATGGATATGATATGGATGGATGCATGTTTATAGTATGATGCATTATGTTATGATGTTCTATCTTTAAGGTTGCAATGTGATATTGTCTATGTATGATATGAATGCGCATGGATCTATATGGATGCATTTTTATGGCATGAATGAAAATGTGATGATATGTGATGCAATATGATGATATTTTTAACTTCATTTTCAGTATCCTTTCTATATGTGATGTATTTATGCAATATGTAAAAAATGTGATGATTATGATAATGCTTATGTGGTTATGAAATGGATGTTTATGCAAATGTGTGGCTTATGATATCCTTAGAATAACCAATATATATTATGATGGATAAAAAAATATGATAATGAATGATGGCTATGTGCAGGATCATGATGGGCCAAAAAGTGGTGATATGATAGGTATGTGTAGGGTATGTGGCTGACGAATTTTTCTAATAAAAAATTGATGAAATGTAAAGAGTTTTTAAAAGAGAAATTCTCAAATTTCCACCAATATAAATTATGTTTTACTTTGAATTTAATAAATAATTATTATTCATTTTCTATTTCAATTACGACTAATAGGATGATTAAAAAACTTCTAGAGCTTTCAAACGATATCAAATTTTTTGAATCTGAAACATGCATCACATTTTATGCTTCACATACTATAGGATAAAAAAAATGAATTTCATGAAGTTTTGACCAAGTTAAGGTGGTCAGAGATACAATTTTTAATATTTTTTTAAGTTGTAATAAAAAATTCATAATTAATTATTTACTTGGAAGAAAATTACAAAAAATATGCATCACATCCAAAAATGAGTCCTCTACTTATATCTAAAATCTTATAAAAAAATATTATCATTTTATTGTGCTTAGGGTAGTTAGACAAACACCTACTTATTTTTTCCCTGAAATTTAAGTACTACTACATTGAAATTTCAAGTTTTCACCGAGTAGTTTTTTTGTTTTTTTTAAAATAAAACTAGTAGTTTAGAAACTACATTCAATTTTATATAGATTATATTCCTACATATTTTTGAAATAATATAGATAACTTATTCAATTTTTTACGTCAAGTTACCTAATTTTGATTTTTCTAAATTTTTTACCACTTAAGGGCCTATTTTTCCATGATGATCCTACATATACCCTAATTTTTTTTTTTTATGATGATATGTGTAGTATGTTGATGATTTGTGGATGAAGGATGGATGTAGATATATTATTTTTATTTCCGAATGTCATGATACCATGTTAGTACTGGTATATGAAAAAGATAGAAGAAAGGAAAATCAACCCTTGAGTTCAAGATGATACATAAACATGATGATGATTGCTTATTAGAGATTGGGAACATAAAGAGTGACGAGCTTGAAATATGCTCATAGTTTGGATGTTATGATAAACTTTTAATGCCTTTATTTTTGTTACTTTGTGGCTATTTAAACTTTGTTGAAACCTTTTTATTGGGGTATCTTGTAGCAAAATACTTTCATATTCCTACAACTTATTATGTTGACTTGATTACATTTATTGCCCCATTGACTCCCTAAATGACTGGTATATCGCATATAGTTTTTGAATGATAAAATAGATTTAAATGTGTGATTAATTAATAGATATTGTGTATGTCCCATATGCCTTTTCTTTCGCATCTGTTACCTTTTGTTTTGTAGGTTGTTGAAGAATGATCGAGTCGGGCACAGCTGATCTCGGCCTTGAAGTAAAGTCCATTTCCTGCACGACTTCGAGGAAGCATTGGCGAAGACTCTTTGACTAAAACCGTTGGGAAAGATTTTTAATGACAGTCAATCTAGAAAGAGTGGAGCGCTAGATTCTCTCGGGTTGAACGTATAAATTCATTTATGAAGTTTGTTCCGTGATTCTGGGATACACTTTACTTGCACGTCTTTCTTTGATTGGGTTAGTTAATTAGTTGCTCTCATGTTTTTAAAATAATATACTCCTCCTGCGCGAGTGAGTAGAGGATAGATAGAGTAAGGGAGATGATAGTTAGAGTAAGATAGAAACATAGTGATAGCAGATATCATGTAAGAATCAATATGATAATAAAAACTAGAATCTATTTGACAAGAGACAGAGTTTGTTGTTAGTTTTCATATCAACAAAGCAATGTATACCATTCTGTCTTCATGAATAAAGCTTGATGAAGTTCTGAGTTTAGCACCTATGTAATCAATAGATGCTTGCTAAGGGGGCCCACTTAGTAAGTATTTGTAGCTAGTTAGTTAGTTGTTCTTTTCTGTTGATCTTCAGTAGCTTTCATCTTTGAAGTTTTCATACAAACTCAGTCTTGTGCTGCTCCTGCAGCATAGAGAATCCATCCCTGTGCCTGTTCTTGTAGCATAAGGCCAGTTCATAGTTTGTGTTTTAGTCGTAGTTGTTATGGTTTCTATTTTAATTAAATCATAGTTGAGTGAAAGAAATTTGCATTACCTTCCTATAGGGTGGATAAAATTCTTTTCCAGTATTTATTTTCTACTGAGATTTGACCAAAACTAATTCTTAGTGCATATATTTTTTCGTGCCATTTAAAGTATACGTCCCCTGGTTTGACAAGTAAATGAATGCCCACAAAGAGATATTAGTCATCTGTCAGAATGTCCAAATCCCAGGAAAGGTCCTACTGTGATTTTCATATCCTTTTGTGGGCACGACCATTTTTGGCGCCGTTGCCAGGGATGGCATCTAGCTAGGAATTTGTCAAAAGTCCTTTTTAGCATTAGTTTAGTTTGTTAGTCAAAAAATTTCAAAATCTTTTAAGCCACCACTCACTGTATTGCATGCATAGAAGAAGAAGAGATGCATTGGGAAGGTTCCTCCCTGAAAATCTGTTTATTGAACTACCATTTGACCCAGCTGACAACAAACCTGAGGAAAATCCATTCGCTCTGTTATTCTAGCAACCAAACATGGCAAATAATCCACCTAATAATCCACCTCTAGCATTTGAGTTTCCCATTGTTCCCTAGAGAGATACTGACAATCTTAAAAACATTCCCTCTTCCTTGCTTCCAAAGTTTTATGGCTTGGTTACGAAGGACCCAGAAACTTTTCTATTTGAATTTGATGTCCTTTGTCGCAGTTATGACTACAACACAGACGCTCATAAACTGAAGTTATTTCCTTCCACCTTGAAGGAAGGAGCTCTCAGATGGTTCATGAGTCTGGGAAGAGGTGTTGTACATAGTTGGGCAGCCATGTAGATGAAATTCCTTAAAAAGTATAAGGAATATTGTAAGAGTGCCAGCAAAGGTGATGACATATTCCGAATTCAGCATAAGGAGGATAAAAGTCTAGAAGATTATATTTCCAAATTTTTGTTTTCACTAAAAAGGAACTCTAACCATACTCTCAACGAGGACTCTCAGAAACTATTCTTTCTAAGGGGAATCAGTGATGCATGTATAGATGCCCTGGACCTGATGGAAGGAGGTGATATAGCCCAACTGCCCTAGAATGATATAAAGAAAATATGTCTTAACTACTATCAAGCAATAGTTAAGAAAGGTCGAGGTCATCATGCTATAGTGGGGAAGTCTTCTTCTGGTGGAGTTTCTTAGATGGAGATAATAAATTTGTTGTTTGACTTCAAGCAGGACATCATTAATAATATGGCTACACAACTAGACACTATGCAAGCTCAGAAGAAACATGAGGAAGCTGAGGTAGTTTTGGCCGAGTTCTGTCCATACTGTAGACATAAGAAGCATTACTGCAGATGCAAGATGGTGGCTAATTTGGAAGCCATGAAACTACCTACTAACTTCAAACCAGTAGAAGGTGATGATGATCAAGTGTTCTTTGTTGCGCAAAGGAGACCATGGGCCCAAAGACAAGGTATGCCTCAAGATCCTTTAACTTTTCGTAATCCTTATTCTAGCTATAATAACCAATGGCAACATGCATATGGACCACCACCACCCTGGAATCCACCTCAACCAAGTTGGCCTAATTATCAGACCCCGCAATGGCAATCTCCTCAAAGAGGTTGGCAGTAGCCACAAGGGAAATTGACCCCACCTTCAGGAAATTGGCAACAAAATCCTCAATGGAGAGGTCCTCAGCAATGGCAAAACTAGTCCCCTGGATTCCTGCAGCTTCCACAGCCACAACCACAGGCCATCATACCACCTCCTGCAGCAATTGCCACGAATCCTGGCCCTCAAAAGCAAACACCTATGCCTGCCCAGCCCTTGCCAAATCCTAATAATAAGCAACAACAGCAGCCACAACAGCCTATGTATCTTGCCAAAGCAAACCAATATCAAGCTTATGCCTTAAATGTTAATGACATCCATTTGAGGTCTGGAACTACTTTACCTGCTCCAAAACCACCTCTGATTACTAAAATACTAGATTCTCTCCTTGAAGAATCTACTACACCTGCTGTTCCTACTGAGCATATACCTATAACCGATACAGTTTCTAAGGAACCTATTTTGCAAAGTCAAGACAAACCACCTTTTCCTCAGAGGTTGCAAAGTACTGAATCCAAATCCATGGAAGAACCCACTTTTGACATTCTAGATCAGCTCAAGAATGTACGGATTCAAATCCCTTTATTTCAAGCTATTAAAGATGTTCCCATTTTTGGAAAAGTTATTAAAGAAGCCTGTTTGAAAAAGCCTGGACAGAAGAAAAAGGATCCCCAAACAATTCATGTCTTAGGAAAATTAGCTGATATAATGTTGGGAAATGTAGTCATTCCAAAGTATATTGATCCTGGAAGTCCTATAGTGTAGATACATATAAATGGCCAAGTTGTAAAAAATATTTCAATTGACTTAGGTGCTGCCATTAATGTTATGACAAAACATACTATGAACTCCTTAAACATTTCAAATATTAGGTCTACACCCACAGTTCTGCAGCTTGGAGATAGCTCCACAGTTAAACCTGATGGGATGGTAGAAGATGTAATTGTCACTCTTGAATCTTGGGAGTATCCTGCTGATTTCACAATATTATCAGTTAAGGAAACTTTAGGAGGGTATCCAGTTATCCTTGGTAGGCCATGGTTAGAAACTACTGATAATTTTATAGGATGTCATTCTGGAGATATGACCATTTCTGATGGACAGTCCACAAAGAAATTGGCTTTGTATCTGCCTGCTAGACCTCAACTAGATTTGTCCCAACCTATCTGGCCAGATGTGGGGGAAGAAACTAAAGAAGCCATTTCTTTGGCTCAATTAATGATGCTTCAAAATTATCCATTCTCATAGCTTCAGAGTGAGGATGCTTTGTTTTTTCAAATTCTACAGTTTAACTCTGATACGGGTAGTTCATGTGATCCAAATGCCAGTCATCTTCAATGTTTCCTGTAGCAACCAAATTCTGAGGGTTCACTGCCTAAACTTCCAACAATTTTTCATCACTTTCTTCCACAAGAGGTACAAACATTACCTATAGATTCTATGAGTAATCTCACTAAGTAGATAGAATTGTCTCCAGGTCATTGTTTGACTTTCAATAGTAAGTTGTCACAGTCTCAAGAGGACGACTTATTAAAAATGCTACAAGAACAACATAAAGATTTTGCATGGGAATATGAGGGCATGCAAGGAATAGATCCTCAAGTTTGTACTCACAGGATATATATCAAAGAAGATTGCTCACCAGTTAGACAACCTCAAAGAAGAGTAAATCTAGCACTTAGAGAAATAGTGAAAAATGAACTTCAAAAGTTGTTTGATGCTGGTTTTATTTACCCAATCTCTGATAGTCAATGGGTTTCTCCACTAGTCATTGTCCCAAAGAAAGGAGGAAAATAGAGAGTGTGTGTAGATTATAGAGAATTGAACAATGCCACTAAAAAAATCACTTTCCACTACCTTTTGTAGACCAAGTACTAGACTCACTATCTGGAAAAAGATATTTTTCCTTTTTGGATGGTTACAGTGGGTACAATAAGATAAAAATTACCCCTGAAGATCAAGATAAGACCACTTTTACCTGTCCATGGGGAACATTTTCTTATTCAGTCTTGCCTTTTGGTCTATGCAATGCGCCAGCAACATTTCAGAGAGCAGTAATTAGTATCTTTGCTGATATATCTCATGAATGTGTGGAGATTTAGAGATTTATATGGATGATTTCACTACCTATGGAGTCACATTTGAAGAAGCACTGGTGAATTTAGAAAATGTATTGAAAAGGTGTAGAGAGAAAAATTTGTCTCTAAACAGTGAAAAGTGTTTTCTAATGATGGAAGAAGGTATTGTTCTAGGTCATCATATTTCAAAGAATGGAATTCAGGTTGACCCTGCTAAAATTGAAGTTATTTAGAAGTTACAAACTTCTGCAAAACAAAAAGATGTCAGAAGTTTCCTTGGCCATGCAGGGTATTATAAAAGGTTTATAAAAGATTTTAGTAAAATTGCCAACCCACTTTATGCCCTGTTAACAAAGGATTCTCAATTCGAGTGGACAGAAGCCTGTGAAAAATATTTCCTGCAACTAAAGGACTTACTTACTAAAGCCCCTGTTCTTCAAGGTCCAAAATGGAATTTTCCTTTTCACATACATATTCATGCATCTAATTTTGGTATAGGAGCAGTTTTAAGTCAAAAAGAAGATCTAATTGAGCATGCTATTTACTTCATCAGCAAGAACCTTCAAGGTCTTGATCTCAACTATACTATTACAGAAAAGGAATTGCTCGCAGTAGTGTATGTTTTGAATAAATTTAGGTATTATGTCAGGTTATTAGATATTCGTCCATACTGACCATGCAGCAATCAAGTATCTGATGAAAAAACCTACCATCTCTAGTAGGTTGGCACGATGGCTCCTGTTATTACAAGAATTTGACATTACAATCATTGAAAAACTAGGAAGAGCTAATGTTGTAGCTAACTTTTTATCAAGACTTCAATCAGCTGTATCTGTTGAACACGAGGTCATTGATGATAGGTTCCTGGATGAACACTTATTTTCCATTACTGCACATACACCGTGGTATGCGGACATTGCCAGTTATCTAGCTGAAAATAGAATACCAGCCCACTTTTCTCTAAAAGAAAAGAAGTTGTTAATAGAATTTTTTTTTAATTTTTCATGGATTGCAAATTGTCTGTTTTATAGCCGGCACAGGTAGCGGAGTTGGCTTGGGCCGTGGGTTTGCTCCCCATTGGTCTCGGGTTCGACTCCGCTCCTGGGTTTACCCGGTTGGGACTGGCTTGCCGGCTGTTGGGTCCCCCCGCAGGGGACTAGTCTCGCCCCCGCTCGCCCTAGGTACCCAAGATACGGGCTGCTGGGTCGCTGGGCGGGGTCGCGGGGATACCCCTGTCGTTAACAAAAAAAAAAAAAAATTTGTCTGTTTTATACTAGACCTGATCAGCTAATGCGAAGATGTGTAAGACAAGATGAGACTTATGATATCTTGCATGCTTGCCATGATGAACCATGTGGGGGACATTTTGTAGCAAAAAGAACAACAATGAAGATTCTTACAACAGGGTACTATTGGCCAACATTACACAAGGATGTTGTGGCCTATACAAAAAAATGTGACAGGTGCCAGCGTATGGGAATACCAACTAAGTCAAATGAAATGCCACTATATCCCCAGGTAATAGTCACCCGTTTTGATAAATGGGGGATGGATTTTGTGGGACCAATTGATCCACCATCAAATGGAAAGTCATATATTCTAGTTTGCACGGACTATGTCACAAAATGGGTTGAGGTAAAAGCTATGACTCATGCTCGAGATAACAAAGTTGCTGAATTTCTGTATGAACAAATTTTCACTAGATTTGGAGTTCCCAGAGAGCTTGTAACTAATCAAGGAGCTCAGTTCACATTGAATATGATAACTGCATTAATGAATGACTATAAAATAAAACATAGGAAGTCCAGCCCCTATCATCCTCAAGCCAATGGTCAGGTGGAGGTAACAAACAGATAAATTAAGGCGATCCTCACAAAGACAGTATAGATCCATAAAAAATATTGGAGAAGTAAACTTCTTGAAGCAGTTTGGGCCTACAGAACTACATGGAAGACAACAATTGGGTTTACACCTTTTGAGCTGCTTTATGGGAAAATACCCATTATACCCATTGAATTTGAGCATAAAACTTTGAGGACAACTCTTGAACTCAATATGGAAATACCTGCAGCACAGAAGGACTGTCTCCTGCAGCTAAATGTTTGGACGAAATGCAAAAAGTTGCCCTGCAGCACATAGAAGCAATCCAACAGCAAAGGAAGAAATGGCATGATCAACACATAAAAACCAAGAAATTTTCTACTGGTGATTGGACTCTGTTATATAATTCCAGATATCAAGAAAACTAGGGTAAGCTCACAACACACTGGCTGGGCCCCTATGAAGTTGAAAATGTGTTCAACAACAGAGCTGTACAACTGGTGACAATTGATCCAATTCGCTTTAAATTGCTAGTTAATCGCCACCGACTCCGGTTGTACCATAAACCAGTCTCAAAGGAAGAATTCATGCAGCAGTTCGTTCAAGTTCCTCCTGCTACTCTTTCTGCAACTGAAGGCTTTAGCCTTTCTCCTGTAGCTTCACCGTAATTTTGAAAATGCATGCTCATAATAAAGGTTTTCTTTTTAAAAGGAAACCCCTTTTTTTTCATACTCATTTATCGCCCCCATCTCACTTCTTTATCTTCCATCCATCCATTCCATTCATCCACCTCATCCACCCACATCACCTATCCACTTCGTCTTCCCACATCACCCTTAATTAAGATATTCTTCCCAACTGTCAATTCATGCAGACGTCGTCATCTTTCTTCACACGTATGTGCAATTATCAAATATACGCAATATCTTTTCTTATCACATATTTGATTTATTTTATTCTATTCATTTACTGCTATGATAGTACCAGTCATTATTACAAAATCTCTGCCTATTCTTTAGTACATGTGAGGACACATGTCATACTCTAAGTAGGGGCGGGGTAATCCACCTTTTAAAACCTGTCTTTTCACCGCTGCCATAACTGCACAATAACCTTTCTTTAATACGTTTCTGGTACTTTCCAAATGTAATCACATGTCCTTCTTTATTGCATGTTTTTCTTGTAAACTATGATTAAGACTGCTTGTTGAAAAAGCTCATTTTTGGAAAAGAATGAAATGTGACGACACGACAGAAGAAAAACCAGAGCAGAAAGGGAAAAAGGGAAACAGAGAATTTTGAATTTTCAGTAGGGAATTGAGTTTAGCTAAAGGGAAACTGTAAACATGGGTGGTCAGCTGGTGCAACATGAGCCTGTAGCTCATGAGCTATTGTTGCAAAATCCTCAAACGGTCCACCCATTTAGCCTCTATGGATAGTTGAATTATTTCTTGAGTTTAAATGCTTTTGATGAGGAGGCTATTGGAGAATTTTTGAGAACCCTTTCTGAAGGGGAAACTACTGTATGGGGTCTAACAGTTGTTGCGACTGAAGACAGAATTGCTGAAGTAACCGAGCTTATAGCCGTTGGAGAAAATTTTTCTTCAGATGCTACCGCTACAAGGGCTGAGTTTTCAATGCCCACTGATGGACCTTTAAAAGTCTCCAAGCAGGGATGCAAGCGGGTATCATTGCATCCTCCTTATTCAGAATACGCCGCTTACATAATCAGGTATTTAACCTATGAAGGCCGTTTCTCCTACCTGCATTCTCATCATTTCAAATTACTAAGTCATATGAGGCATGGGTTAGTTGTAAATGTTCTGAATTTCCTGTTAAAATTTTTAGAACAAAGTGCCCATGGAACCCAACAGGGGAAAGATAATTCTGTTACTCACCACGGCCTTATCAAACTACTGATTGAATACTCTTTAAGAGATGTCTCACCTCTTTCCTAGCAACAATTCATTGCTCAAAAGAGCTTGCAAATTCCACAACCCCCTAGGGTACTTACCCCATGACCTCAGAAAAAGAAGAAAGAAATTGCGTCTACCAGTAGAACAGGGCAGGGGTCATTCACTCCTGTAGCACCTGGTCCTGCAACTTTCACACCTGAATCCTCTGCTAGGGTACAAACTAGGTCCGCCACTAGGAGAGAGAAGTGTAAAACAAAGGCAGAAAGGTCCCTTGAATCTAACCCTCGTTCTTAGAAAAGGCAATGTCCTTCTCCTGCAGCATCATCCCCTCTAGCCGTCTCTCCTACAGTAACACCTGTTGCTATCACCAGTTCACTGTCATCCTCTAGTAGGGCAGAGCCCTCTAAGCAGACAAGAAAGAGGAAGGCTACCAGAACGCCTCCTGTAGCCACATCAGTACCAAGAAGAGTTTCCATAAGGAAACAATCTAAGACCTCCCCTACTTCACCTCAACCAGAGGTTATTATACTTTCAGAAGGGTCTGTTGAGTCTGAATTTGATGTCTCTCTAAATATGTCCAAAAATGCTCCACAAAGTTCATTCGTTCCTGAAGAGGTACAACTTGAGGTAAAAGAAATAGGGCATAATGAGCAAGGGTTACCAAATCTTGATGACTTGGCTACCGCTACTATGTAATTTTCGGAGGAAGCACAAACTTCTCCATCGTAGCAACAAGAATAATTTATCTTGCAGTAAGAGCAAGAACAGACTGAATAATAGAATGTGCCTAGTGAAGTTGTATTCCACCCTACAATTTGTAAAGCCATTGTTGTGTATAAGAGGACATTTTTAATTGAGTTTCTGGAATATGTTAAAGCTAATTGGGAGCTAGTTACATTGCAAACCATGAATTTATGACACATAGCCTAGACTGACATGCAACAAAGTCTATGGGAAGTAGAAATGAAGAAACTAAGAAAGGAAATTGAAAGTCAGAAATAGGAAATTGTTGAGTTGAAAACAAAAATGGATGAAATGTTAAAAGTAACTGGTTAGATTATGGAATGCAGACCGCCACCCAGAGTTTATGCTCTGTGTCTTAAAGAATAATTTTTATGGTTCCAATTGATGAGAATTTCCAGAAACCAAGATCCTATACTTCACACTGCCAAAGAGTTTTATGAAGCCTACCAAGAAGCCCCTAATTGGTTAAGAAACTCTCTGTGTGAATTCTATTTACATGGCTTTTTAATTCCATTTGAAATAGAATGGAATCCTCTTTTGTATATTGGTGATATTCATTTGAGAGCATTTATGTCATGGGCAGCAAATGAAGCAAATTATGGTAGGCAGTGGGAAACATATGAGGAAGCTGAGAAAATTGAACCTGTTCCATTACGCTCTCAAAGTTCAAACCCCCATGTAATGTTGAAAGATTGTTTTGCTCTGACATATGGAATTAATAATGTTACAGCCAGAGAGAAGATATTTGATATCAAGAAATAGGTATATGATGAATTTCAGGCACAACAATATTCGTTTTGGAGACTAGCATATACCAGAAGTGAGAAAAGATGGGAAAGATTAACTGTTGGATTAAGTAAATCAGAACCACACAGTCCCCTAAATTTCACAGTAGCTCTTAAAAGGTCAAATAGATACATACAATTGGGACTTCAAACGAGATTTGAATTGTAGTTGCCATTGACATTCAGACCCCCTGTGCTAATGTGGCCCCTCTATCCTCACTAGGCTACCAATCTTAATGATGATTTAGAAGACCGAAGGTATGAAAGGTGTTGGGATTTCAGAGGATTTTATTACAGGTTTGGAAATCCATTTCAGAGTCATACATCAACCACTGACTTCAGAGAAACCACCAGAAAAGTTAATGCTGGAGAACCAGCATTGGGCTAAGTAGGGGGCAGTGATGAGCTCGAAATATGCTCATAGTTTGGATGTTATGATAAACTTTTAATGCCTTTATTTTTGTTACTTTGTGGCTGTTTAAACTTTGTTGAAACCTTTTTATTGGGGTATCCTATAGCAAAATACTTTCATATTCCTGCATCAGACTTGATTACATTTATTGCCCCGTTGACTCCCTAAATGATTGGTATATCGCAAACAGTTTTTGAATGATGAAATAGATTTAAATGTGTGATTAATGAATAGATATCGTGTATGTGCCATACGCCTTTTATTTTGCATTTTTTACCTTTTGTTTCGCAGGTTGTTGAAGAATGATCGAGTCGAGCACAGCTGATCTCGGCCTTGCAGTAAAGTCCATTTCCTGCACGACTTCGAGGAAGCACTAGTGAAGACTCTTTGACTAAAACTGTTGGGAAATATTTTTAATGATAGTCAATCTAGAAAGAGTGGAGTGCTAGATTCTCTTTGGATTGGGTTGAACACATAAATTCATTTATGAAGTTTGTTCCATGATTTTGGGATACACTTTACTTCCACTTCTTTCTTTGATTGGGTTAGTTAATTAGTTGCTCCCCTGTTTTTAAAATAATATACTCCTCCTGTGTGAGTGAGTAGAGGATAGATAGAGTAAGGGAGATGATAGTTAGAGTAAGATAGAAACATAGTGATAGCAGATATCATGTAAGAATTAGTATGATAATGAAAACCAGAATCTGTTTGACAAGAGACAGAGTTTGTTGTTAGTTTCCATATCAACAAAGCAATGTATACCATTCTGTCTTCATGAATAAAGCTTGATGAAGTTCTGAGTTTAGCACCTGTGTAATCAATAGATTCTTGCTAAGGGGGCCTACTTAGTAAGTATCTATAGCTAGTTAGTTAGTTGTTCTTTTCTGTTGATCTTCAGTTAGCTTTCATCTTTGAAGTTTTCATACAAACTCAGTCTTGTACTACTCCTGCAGCATAGAGAATCCATCCCTGTGCCTGTTCCTGCAGCATAAGGCCAGTTCATAGTTTGTGTTTTAGTCATAGTTGTTATGGTTTCTGTTTTAATTAAATCATAGTTGAGTGAAAGTACTTTGCATTACCTTCCTGTAGCATGGATAAAATTCCTTTCCAATATTTATTTTCTACTAAGATTTGACCAAAACTAATTCTTAGTGCATATATTTTTCCACGCCATTTAAAGTATACATCCCTTGGTTTGACAAGTAAATGAACGCCCACAGAGAGATATTAGTCACCTGTCGGAATGTCCAATTCCCAGGAAAGGTCCTACTATGATTTTCATATCCTTTTGTGGGCGCGGCCAAAGAACTTCCTTTCCTTATTTTTTATAACACACATAGATATGATGCATTAAGTTATAAAGAACTAGGATGGTGTTGTACCTAGTGTGATGGACTTTGACTCAAAAATCAAATAGCAGTATTGCTATTCACATCTAGCATACAAAACCCTATTAGGATGTACTTCAGATATTTCAAATATCTCAAACCAAAACACAGAAAGTAAAAACCTCCCAATGTAATAGTCAAGAAGGAATTTAGGACACCCTCCCTACAAACCAAACACAGTAAGCATGACCAAGGTTATATTACAAGAATATCGAATAAGCATAGTATACAAAAGATAATGATTAATTCCCCATTGCTTTCTCTCTAAATCATTTTGATTAGACATCATCGAGAGGTCATTGGAATGAGTGAAAATAAGATAAGTCAAAAAGAAAAGATCAAGTCAACAAAGAAGCTAATGTTCTTTATACCTTTAGCCATGACTAAACTATGGTGATGTTTGATATTTATGTGCATTGTAGGAAGGATGCATCATAATACATGATGTTATCAAATGATTTTGAGACTAATGAGATGATGGGATATTGATACCAAGAGTTAACCAACTTGTTTACCTACTAACTTAGACTTGATACTTTGATGTTTGAGTTTTCACTTTTGATTTGCTAAACTTATTTTTGATTGTTTTGCCAAAGGTTGAAAATGTCAATCATTTATTATGAGTGGATATTTATTGTGGATGAATGTGAAATGAGATGGATGATTTTGGGTTTTTTGAATGTTTTTGGTATTTTGAAATGTTTTGAGGTTGTTTTTGTTATTTTAGAGGTATTTTGCAAATGTTTTGATTTTTAAATTTTCTAATATTTTTGTGTTTTTTGAGATTTATGACCAAGAACCTATCCTAGGGGCCTCAAGGGCTCATCAAAGATTAGCCTTGCCTACGTTATACATGTAAAGACCATGTAGTTCAATTGACACAAACTTGTTTATTAATGAGATATGAACAAATGGATTGTTAGTTTATTGTTACAAACTCCTAAAAGACTGACCTAATGTGTCTTGGTAGTGCATCAATGATGGCCTTAGGGCATGTGCAGGATCATGGTATGCCAAACAAGCCTCTAAGTGGCAAAAATTCAGAAAAATCAGTGTTAGGCAACTTGACGTAAATATTTGAATAAGTTATCTATATTATTTCAAAAATATGTAAGAATAGAATTTGTAGAAAATTGAATGTAGTTTCTAAAATACTAGGTTTATTTAAAAATAAATAAAATCTATTTGGTGAAAATTTGAAATTTCAATGTAGTACTCTTAAATTTCGTGGAAAAAAAATAAGTAGGTGTATGTCCCACCACCTAACCATAATAAAATAATATTTTTTGTAAGATTTTATATATATAAGTAGAGGACTCATGTCGGATGTGATGCATATTTTTTGTAATTTTTTCCAGTAAATAATTAATTATGAATTTTTATTACAACTTTTAGAAAATATAAAAGCTTGTCAATAAACCCTTAACGGTCAAAAATTCATGAAATTTAATTTTTATTTTTTAATCCTATAGTATGTAAAAGCATAGAATGTGACGCATGTTTTGGATTCAAAAATATGATACCGTTGAAAGTTATAGATGTTTTTCAATCAACCTATCGATTAGGACTTTAGTCGTAATTCTAATAGAAAATGAATAATAATTATTTATTAAATTCAAATTAAATCATAATTTATATTTTTGGAAATATGAGAATCTCCTCTAAAAACCCTTTTCGTTTCATTAATTTTGGGTGAAAAAAAAGTCGTCAGCCACATACCCTACAAATATTGCCACTTTTTGGCATACCATGATCCTGCACATACCCCTTACCTACGCTCAAGTTTAGAGACCCATAGCTCAACATGATGAATCTATTTTTTTGACTTTTTTTTGACTTTTTAACCTATTTTTGGATTCTTTACATGTGTTTGGATGTTTTTGGGTTTTCTAGTTTTACAAATGTTTTTTGGATTTTCTAATTTTCTAATGTTTTTGGATTTTATGATTTTAAGGAATATTTCAAGTCTATACAAAAATTTGATCCAATGCAAGTATAAGAACATGCCTCCAATTTGTTGCAGTAGACTAATCCAATATAGGCAAGACAAACTGACCTTAGGAATGTACGAGGTAGTTCTAACATGGAACATGATACATGTTGGAAAAACAAGGATAGACAATTGAGAGAGGGAGGAGGTGAATCAGTTGTCACAAAATATTTAAACTTTTTAAACTTAACTTAACTTAATCTTATATTTGCTGAATGAACAATAAACAACAGACAATCAACACATCAGAAACATAGAGAACACATTTTTTTTTTTACGTGGAAACCCTTTTAGGGGAAAAATGATGGTGGATGTTAGTCCATAATATTATACCCTGTTAAAATCATAATGGAGAATAATGGGAATACACATGCATTTAGGCACACTGCCTAGAGCTAACTTCTGAAATATAAGAGGGATCACCACCCAAAGAAGACACATTATCTTACAAAAATTTAGATTAGATCTACAGGTTATGAACTAATAAAATAGCCTCTACAAAAGCCTAATTATAGTTCCAGTTAAGCACAAAAACACTCCTTCACACTTTTCTCAAACTTCTTCACACTCTACTTTGCAATCGATTGATTAGATCACTGTTCACACACTTTCTCTTTCTTTGGAAATTCTTTGCTACATAACTTCACACAAGCAATGAGTCTTATATATCCACAAAATGGAATTAAATCAGCAAATTTGTTGGCCAAATTAAAATATAAAACATATACACAATGTTGGCCCAAATTTACAAGTAAATTTTCAATGTGAATCAAACACCGTCGACCATGACATAATGAAGAATTAAAACAATATCTTCAAGCAAGCCAAACATTCAAATTTTAATCTAAAAGGATCCACAATACATTACAACCACCATGCCGACCAAGAACATAAAAAACCAAACACATGAGAAAAATCACTGACCACGAGCACACCGATCAATGCGAATGCGCAACAAAGATAGAGCATGATCTATAACCATCGACAAGCATTGAGAATCATTAGAGAAGTATTTGCAACAACTGAAATTACTAGAATCACATCAACTTCAATTAGGAACACTAACTAAAGCGACATAAAAAACTGTCAAAACACAACCTATTCATGACATGATTAAATCTTCATGCAGACCTATGAAACTTGTAGTGGATAAACTAGATACACTTACCAATAAACCCATTAGTCCACAATGACATACCATCAATGTATTGAGCAAGAAACCTTCATGACCTTCACTGTTCCATTGTCAAAGTACAACTCTTTCTTTAACAATTTTCTCAATATCGTCTACATATATAGCCTACAATACATCAATGTTAATAGTGTTGACATTAATGACAACCACATATCAGCAACACAACCATAGCATCCAACAATCTCCCTCTTTGGCATTGACGGCAATAAATGATGTCATGAAAAATACCAACAACACAACTACGGTTACTCCTCCTTAGGTTATGACTCTTCTCCCCATGAAGATTTTTCACATTTCTTTTCTCCCCCTTTGACATCAATGGCAAAGATAAGCATTATCTTTCCACAGACAAGCTCTAAACCACATATATGCACATTTGACTACTCCCCCTGAGTAGTAGCCATGAAAATATCAATCCAAATCAGAATATAGCTATGAAGCACACAGATTGATGCAAGTAAATGCATCTCTATTCTTATCAAGAGGGGTAATCACCCCTAGCGTCCCTTTGAGATACTCAAAAGTATCATTTGGAAATGACTTACTAAAAATTTCTGCAATCTATTCTTTGGTAGGTACATACTCTAGTCTGACTTATTTCTCACTCACTTTCTCCCTCAGGAAGTGAAACTTGATTGATATATGCTTGGTCTTAGAATGTACCACCAGATTCTTTGATATGTTTATTGCACTTGAGTTGTCACAATATATGACAATAGGCTCATCATATACTAATCTAATATCTTTCAACATCTATTTCAACCACAACACTTGGGTACAATTATTTGTAGTAGCAATATACTCTACCTCAACAGTAGATATGAAAATGGAATTATGCTTTTTACTCAACCAAGACACCAGATTCTTCCCTAGGAAGAAGGCACCACCACTAGTGCTTTTCCTATCATCTATATCTCCTTCCCAATCTGCATCAGTATAGGAACTCAAGGTAAGATCATCATATTTAGGATACCAAAGCCCAAAATCAACTGTTCCTTTCATGTATCTAAAATTTCTCTTTATAGTAGTCACATGGCATTCTTTTGTATTAGCTTGATATCTAGAAACTATACACACAACATTCATGATGTATGGTCTAGTCTGGGTTAAGTAGAGAAATCCACCAATCATTGACCTGTATCTTGTTTGATTTTCCTTAGGATAGTCATCATTATATGTTAACTTGCATCTGATTACCGTGGGTGTACCAACAGGTTTGAGTCTTCCATGCCAAACTTCTTCAATAACTCTCTCACATATTTGGATTGAGATGTGAAAATCCCATTGTCTAACTAAGTGACTTACAATCCCAGAAAGAACTTCATTTCTCCAATCATACTCATTTCAAATTCACTTTTCATTTCATCAGTAAAATTCATACATAGATCATCATCACATCAAAAAATAATGTCATCAACAAAGACTTCAATAATAAACTCTTTATCATGATCCAACTTAAAATACAAGTTGTTGTCAGTAGTACCTTTACTGAATCCAGAATTTAGTAAGTATTTATCTAGTCTAGCATACAAAGCTATGGGGGCTTGCTTGATTCCATACAAAGCTTTCTTTAATTGGAAAACCATGTCTTCCTTATCAGTCAGTTGAAATCCATTTGGCAGTTCAACATATACCTCTTCTTCTAACTCACCATTTAGAAAGGTTGACTTCACATCCATTTGATATACTTTGTAGTTCTTATATGCAGCATAAGCAAGAAATAATCTTAAAGCTTCAATTCGAGTAACCAGGTAAAATGTTTCTTCAAAATAAATACCTTTCATTTGTGAATACCCTTTACATAGGTAGTATTGCTTTATTTTGAACCATTTCACCTTGTTCATTCAGCTTATTCCAAAAGACCCATTTAGTACCAATCACATTTTTATATTTAGGTTTGGGAACAAGAATCCATGTATCATTCTTTTCAATCTACATTAAAGTTCTTCCTTCAAAGCTTCCATCTAGTGTTCATCATTACAAGCTTCATTGACATCGTTAGGCTCAGTCTTGGAAATCAAACAATACTCTTCTATAATCCTTCTTCTAGTTTGCACACCTTATTCTTATCTCCTATAATTTTATCTTTAGAATGATTTAGTTTTACATACCTCAAAATTTTTTGATTCTCTCACACTTTTGGTTCTTCTATTCTTTCTTCTACACTTCCACTTGTCTCTCCTTCTTGAATTTCTTGATTTACCAGAACAATATGAAATTTATTTTGTATCTAAGAATTGTTCCCTTTGTCTATACAATCTTTCTAGTAATCTGAATCATATCCATAGTATCTAGATGATCTAGTAGATTCCTCATCAACTCTGACATTTGCAGTTTCAACCATTTTTCTTAATCTTCTATTATAGTACTAGTAAGTCTTGCTTTTAGTAGAGTAACCTAGAAGTATTCCTTCATCGCTCCTTGCATCAAACTTTCCTATGTCCTCATCTCTCTTAATATAACACTTGCTTCTAAAGATCTTGAAATATTTAATAGTAGACTTAAAACAAAACCACAACTCAAAAGGAGTCTTACCGAAAATACCATTAACATTTACCCAATTTAGAGTGTACACAAAAATTCTTACAACTTCTCTCCAATAGATGTGAGGCACATTTCCTTCCAACATCATTGTTCTAGAAACATCCAGAATTGTTTTGTTCTTTCTCTTGACAACTCCATTGTATTGAGGGGTTCAGGGAGTAGATAATTTTCTTTTGATTCCATGTTCTTCATAGAAAGAATTGAACTCCTACGAGGTGAACTCACCACCTCTATCTAACCTTATGCATTTGATCTTTAGACCTATCTCATTCTCTACCATAGCTTTGAAACTTTTGAACTTCTCTAATGCTTTAAATTTTTCTCTTAAGAAAGCAACCCATATCATCCTCGAGTAATCATCAACAAGCAACATAAATTACCTTTCTCCTTGTAGACTTCTGATTCAGGAGAGACCACAGAGATACATACACACCCGCTCTAGTAGTCCACTACAATGATGTTGTTTGCTATGAAAAGAAAATCTAGTCTATTTTCCCATTTGACATTCCTTACATATTGTGTTAGTAGGCTTCACTACCTTAGGTAGATCTCTTACTGCTTGACTGGAGCTTACTTTGACATTGTTAACAAAATTCACATGACACAACCTCCTATGCCATAACCAACTTTCATTAACAACACTCAGGTGCAAAATATTACCTCTTGTCTTTATACTTGAAGCAATTACATTTCCAGAGCTTCCAAGTATCCTGCATATTCCATCTTTGAACTGAAGATTGTAACCCTTGTCCACCATATGTCCAACACTCAATAGGTTATGCTTCAAGCCTTCAACATAAAGGACATCATTAGTGTTATGTTTACAACCTTGATACAAATAGATCCTCTTCCATGAATCACACCAATATTGTTATCTCTGAATCTTACAACCCCACCATCATATTTCTCTAGACTTACAAATTTTCCTTTTTCACCAATCATATGATGTGAGCATCCACTGTGAATAACCCACTCATCCTTTTCTTCAATTCAAGCTGCAAGATATTTCTCAACTTTAGTAGATTTAATAGCCACCAGACCATTTTCTTTGATAGTAATGAAAACCCATTCATCTTCATTTCCATTTTCTTTATTGGATTCTTCATCAATCACATCTTCAACATAATAGCATTTCTTTTGAAATCTAGGTTTGTTAGGCTTAGAACTAGGAACTCTTCAGGACACCTTGAAGCAAAATGACCTATTTTACTACAAGAGAAACATTTAATTGGAAACTTTCCTTTATACTTACCTTTTCCTCTACATTCTTTCTTCACAATCAGTGCTTCTATCTCTTCTACCTCTCTTTCTTCATCTTCAACCTATTTCATCTCTTCCTCATACTTGAATATCTTTCTAGAACTCTCTCCCAGATCATATCTTTGCTTGTTTCTTCTAGATATAGAGGCCTTAAATGTAGATTCAGTTTTGGGGGAAGAATCACCAAATTCACTCAACTCATAGGCAACAAGTTTACCAATCAGCATATCTCTTGTCACATTTGTTACTATTATAATCTCTTCAATAGTACAAGCCTTTGATTTGTACAAGGGAGGCAATGATTTGAGCACTTTAGCTATAATTTTTTGTTCATCCATGGTACCACTGACACATCTAATACCTATCACAAGTTCATTTAATCTTTGCATAAAAGAATAAATATTTTCGTCTTTACCCATCTTCACAGTTTCATACTTTTCTTTCAAAATTTCTAGCTTAGCGACCTTCACAAGTGCATCTCCTTCATACGATGTCTCCAGCTTCTTCTAGATCTCATTAGTTGTCTTAGATCCATCACATTTGTCATTTATGAATCCATCAGAGCACTCAATAAAGCTTCAATAGCCCTGATGTTAATCCAAACCTCTTTAATCTCATTAGAAGTGGAAGGGCCATTCTAAGGAATAACATATCCATTCTTTGTAATATTTTAGAAGGGTTCACCAATACACATCAAATGACACTCCATTCTAGATTTCCATAGAGAGTAGTTTGTTCCATCGAATCTAGGACTGTCCTTCTTGTATGATGCCATGTCAGATGACCTCAAACTTTTAAAATTCTTCAGAGGAACCAACTCTGATACCAATTGTTGGAAAAACAAGGACAAACAACTAAGAGGGGGGATGAATCAATTGCCACATAATATTTAAACTTTTTTAAACTTAATTTAATCTCAGATTTGATGAATGATAAATAAACCATAGATAATCAACATATCAAAAATATAGAGAACACCAAGATTCTTTTTTATGTGGAAACCCTCTTAGGGGAAAAACCATGGTGGATGTTAGTCTACAATATTATACCTTGTTAAACTTATAATGAAGAATAATGGGAATGCACATGCATTCACGCACATTGCCTAGAGCTCATTGCTCAAATATAAGAGGGATCACTACCCAAAGAAGACACACTATCTTACAACAATTCAGATTAGATCCACAGGGTATGAACTGAGAAAATAGGTTCTATTAAAGCTTGATTATAGTTCTGGTTAAGCACAAAACACCCCTTCACACTTCGCTCAAACTTCTTCACACTCTGCTATGCAATCGAATGATTAGATCACTATTTGCACACTTTCTCTTTCTCTGGCACATCTTCGCTACATAACTTCACACAAACAACCTCTCTTATATATTCACAACATGTAATTACATAAACAACTTCATCAACAAAAATAAAATATAAAACATATACATAATGTCGACATAAATTTACAAGTAAATTTTCAATGCAAATCAAACACCGCTGGCCATAAAATAATGAAGACTTAAAACAATATCCTCGAGTGTGCCAAACATTCAAATTTTAATCTCCAAGGATCCACAATATGTTACAACCACCTTGTCAGCCAAGAACATAAAAATTCAAACACACAAGAGAAAAATCATGGACCACGAGCACACTAATCAATGTGGATGTGTAACAAAGATAGAGCATGATATAGAACCATCCACAAGTATCATGAATCATCAGAGAAGCATCCACAATAACTGAAATTCCTAGAATCACATCAACTTCAATCAGGAACACTAATTGAAGCCATAAAAAAACTATCAGAACACAACTATTCATAACATGATTAAATCTTCATACGGAACTCTAAAACATTATGTGAATAAAATATATACACTCATCAATAAACCCTTTAGTCCACAACAACTGACCATCAACATACTAAGCAAGACACCTTCATGACCTTCACTATTCCATTGTCAACCTACAACTCTTTCTTTAACAATTTTCTCAATATCCTCGACATATACAACCTACAATACATCAATGCTAATAGCGTTGACATCAATGACAACCACATATCAGTAAAAAAGCCACAACATCCAACAATGCAAACATAGGATCAAGCTATAATGCAGACGTGGATGGGTGATGGAATGATTAGTGGAATGCGATGGGTGAATGCAATGGAAAGTGATGGTAGGTGATGTAGAAAAAGCCAATGAATTGATCGTGGATGGAAAGTGCTATATTTACACAAGGTGCTTGATTTCCAAGTTTTAACCAAGGAACTTTCCCAAAATTCCATTGAAGTGGTTTTCTCTAGAGGACAATTTTTTACTTCACTATTTTCAATCATTTTTCTGATGTTTTTGGATTTTTATATTTTTGGATTTTTTGGATTTATACCCTTAGGCATAAAAATTCTTAAGATGGGAGCTACTGATGGGATCCTATAGAGGATCACCTTTAGGTGTAGAGAGCTGATATGCTCTAGATTTAGAACTTGTGATAATGAAGGGTCCCAACCAATTGAGTTCAAATTTTCCCTTTTTGTTTGGATCTAGTACACTTTTTTTTATTTTCTTTCAATACAAGCTCTCTGATTTTAAATGATTGAATCTTGATCTAATTATTATAGCTTCACTTGAGATAGTTCTAGTAGACCTTCAAGTGGTTCAAAGCATCCATGTGTTACTTGTCTAGTAGTTCTAGCTCGTTCAACTGTGACACTTGATATTCTTCATTAGTAATGAGATTCTACAATGGTGTTCTTAAGGATGGGGCTTGATCTCAATGGGGATGATGGCTTTTGATTCATAGACCAGGGAGAAAGGGGTTGCACCTGTAGGCGTGCATATTGTCATTTAGTAGGCCCATAAGGTGGGATTCAACTATAAGTGCCAGTTGTGGCCATCTTGATTGACTATTTTTGTGAGGATCTTTACGATGTTCTTATTAGAAGCCTCAACTTGGCCATCACCCTAGGGGTAGTATGGAGTCGAGAAGCGATGTCACAGGTAAATGAAAGAAGTTGGGTACATGAAGAGGAGAAGTTTCGACCAAAACAAAATCTCACAAAAAATGCATACGTGTTATTGAAAAAATGTCAATGCATTATGCTTCGGGTACCTGAGACTAAAAAAATGCATATGCACTAAAAAATGCATACACGTTATATAATGCATACATGTTTTATAACACATACAAATTGATTATTTAAAAAAAATATACTTTTTAGAAATGGGCACATGTTTTAAACATGTACCCATTTTGTAATGCAAAATGCGAACGCATTTTAAAACGCATACACATTTTAAAACACATACGCATTTTAAAATGCATATGAGTTTTGTAACACAAAACAGGTATAGGTTTTAAAATGTGTACCCATTTCTAAAAAGTTTTTTTTTTTTTAAATAATCAAGAAAATAAAGAACGCATGTGTTTTGTAACATGTACATGTTTTTTAAAAATGCGTATGTGTTTTTAAAATTTAAAATTCCCAACCCACATGCTGCCTCAGTTTTAGGCTCAGGAAAGACTTAGCAATCTGAGCCTTAGCTTTTGACCTCCAATTAAAAAACTAAGGTAGATTGAAGAAAAATGTCCAAGTTTTGCAATATGGTTGATAGACTTTTTTTCTGAATCAATCTATAAAACTAAAACCCATTAGAGAACACAATGTCTACTTTCCAAATATATAATTTTTATTAAGATTAGATTATGTTTTCTATTTTTTAATTAGTTTCTAAGCAAACTAGTCTGTAAACTTTAAATATCATGTTTTTTTTTTCTTAACCTTTTTTTGGTTAAGTTTCTTGTAAAAAAATTATATGGCAACAAACTTAAGACAATTCTCTACACAATGAAAAAAAAAAAAATCAAGGTCCAATTATGCTCTCCATACACGTTGATTTAAAATAAAATTATTAAGGGCAATAAAAATTCAATAAAATAAAAATATTCAACAAAAAATTACAAAAAAAATTCCACATCAATGTTCATATTGTTAGCTCTCTTTTCCCAAAAGTAATTAGCAAAATAATTTTATTTGGGTCAAAAAGTGGTGTCCATACACGTGCTTGGTATGCTAAAAAAAGGGACTTGTAAAAAGTGGTTTTTCTAGATCACTATCAAAATTTAATTTCTATAATCTAGGTATTTGATTAATTTACATATTTGGAAACTAGATTCAAAATGGCAACTTTCATATTACTAACTTATTTTAAGATTCACTGTGTAAGTGCCTCAAATTTTTAGTCCAAGTGTGAAAAATTCTAAAAAACAGTAATAACACTTCCACTTTTTGAGCTTTTTGTGTACCCAACTTCTTGCATCAGCCCATGTTGGATATTAAATTTTTGGCATAGTTTTTTAACATCCTGGTTCTTGAAAGGTGTCTCATTATCTGAGATGGGCTTGTGGGACACTGTAGCGACAAATTATTTAAATTAGGATGAATTTGGAAATCTACTTCCCTATGGTGTAGGTCATTTGGATGGCCTCTACCCACTTTGTAAAGTACTTTGTTGCGGTGATAGTGTACTTGTGTCCTTTAGATGAGGAGGGAGTGATTTTTCCAATGATATCAAGCCCCCATTTTGAAAAGGGTCAAGGTGTTATAATTAGTTGGAGCTCTTGAGCTGGTGCATGGATGAGGTCCCCATGCTATTGACATTAAAAAAATCTTTAGAAATAATCATGAGCTTCCTTCTCCATTGTAGGCCAATAATACTCAATCCCCAATAGTTTCTTGTCCAAGGTCATACCACTAGAATGTGAACCAAAAATTCCATCATGTACCTTAGTTAGAGCAATCAAAGCTTGCTCGGGGTTAACACATCGTAAAAGGGTTCCTTCAATACTCCTACGACATAGGGTATCACCTAAGATAATGAAATGAGATGACTTCTTAATAAAGGTTCTCTTAGGGTTTGGGGTGATTTTGGAAGGGAGGACTCCTATTTTCAGGTAGGTGTATATGTCATGGTACCAAGGATCACTAGGACCAATGATTTCACATAAAAACTCAAAATCTAGTACCTCAAAAGCTGGTATGAGAAGTTGTTCTACCAAGAATTCATTTTTGTGGATGTTGCATGGGATATCTAGTAATGATCCAATTGTCTCCACAACATTAGTTGCTTTGTTGTTTCCCCTTGGTATTTGCTCAAATGTGATGTCAATGAAGAATTCTTTGATATTATCTACTTGTTTCTTGTATGGGGTAAGCTTGCCATCCATTGTTTGGTATTCATTATTAACCTGATTGATGGTTAGCTATGAGTCCCCATAGACCTTAAGTGCCATAATTTTCCATTGTACTACAATTTGGAGTTGTATGACAAAGGCCTCATACTCAATAATATTGATAGTGCATGGAAATGATAGATTATAAGACTTTGGTGTGCAATCTCCTTGTGGTGTGATAAAAAATACTTCCACTCCTAACCCATGTTGTGTGCAGGATCCAACAAAATATACTTTACAGTGATCTGCTGCACTTAGATTGAAGATTGAATCATCAAAATTTTTTGATACCAAGGTTCTCTGATTATATAGGTGCCTCTTCTAGTTGATCTACAATTACCTATCCTTTGATGGCTTTTCATTCTGCATATTCAATGTCATATTCTATTAAGATCATGACCCACTTAGCCATTCATCCTATGAGCATTGCTTTAGAAAGTAGATACTAGAGGGGATTTATCTCGGCGATGAAATTTACTAATGAGCCAACATGTAGTTCTTGAATTTTTGTGTGGAAAACACTACTGCTAGGAAAGCTTTCTCAATGAATGTGTAATTCAGCTCATGTCCCACCATAGTTCTACTGATATAGTAAATGACTCTTTCCT
This sequence comes from Sequoia sempervirens, assembly GCA_007258455.2. Lineage (NCBI taxonomy): Eukaryota > Viridiplantae > Streptophyta > Pinopsida > Cupressales > Cupressaceae > Sequoia > Sequoia sempervirens. The sequence goes on along the minus strand of VDFB02271358.1, from coordinate 728,775,432 downwards.
TCCTTATTTCATCATGTTGAGCTAAGGGAGCCCCAAGGGATTCTATTGTTGTTTATATGTAGAGTATCATTGGTTTGTTCTAGATCGGTGGCATGAGGATTGGTGGGGTTAGCAAGTATTCCTTGATTTTATTGAATTCCTTATCACATTTCTCATCCTGTTTGTATGCTACCCCCTTATGGAGTAGATGAGAATATGGGATAGCCTTATTTGATAACTATGCTATGAAGGAGTGAATAGATTGGAGCCTTCCATATAAACCCCTTAATTACTTCAATATCTTTGGTGCTTCCATTTCAAGAATTGCTTTGACCATTGCAAGGTCTATCTCAATTATCCTTATTGACACAATATACCATATATTTTTTCATAATTGCACACCAAAGACACACTTATTAGGATTGATTCTAGCCCTATACTCTTGTAGCCTATCAAAGATGGAGCTTAGTGTTGCTATGTGGTCCCAAAGCTTTCTTGACTTGGGTAATATGTCATCCACATAGTCTTCTAGAGATTTGTGAATCATGTCATGGAAAATCAACACCATAGCCCTTTGGTATGTAGCCCCATCATTCTTTAACCCAAATGGCATCATGTTCCAACAATAAGTCGCCCATAAACAAGTGAAAGTTTTCTTATGTTTGTTATCCTTAGCTATAATAATCAAATTGTACCCTAAAAAACCATCAATTAATGATAGCATTTCCACAATCATGTCTATATTATGAAGGGGAAAATCATCCTTAGGGCATGCTTTGTTCAAGTCCCTAAAATTAGTGCATATGCGGATGCCCCCAGTGGGCTTAGAAATAGCTATAAGGTTTGAAACTCATTCATGATAATCAATAGGTCGCATGAAGCTCATGTTGATTTTATATAATTCAGGTTTGACTAGTAATGCAATCTATGGGTACATCTTTCTTACCTTCTATCCTACTAGTTTTTCCTCTAGATAGACTGCAATGTGATGGACTACTACCTCTTGATCAAGACCGGGCATATCAGTATAGATCCACGCAAATTTTACCTTTATTTCTCTTAGAAATGTAGCTATAATTTTTTTTTGCTCAGTCAAAAGTGATTATGCATAGAAAGTGATGTGTGGCATCTCTTCGGTTCCTAGATTGACTAGGTTGCACTTTGTTGCTAGTACTAATAATTTTTCCTAATGAATAACACTAAGGGGAATATTGAGTCCCTCATCCTTTGGTGCCTCAGAGAGGTTTACACCATTATATATGTCCTTTTTTTTACTATTTTCAGGTAAAAAAGTGCCATAGTGTGGTTTTCAACTAGATATTACTCTTAGATTTTCTATTTTGCAACTGAGGGATTCAATCATTTCCCATAGTATACATGCATGTCTAGCTAAATAACAAACCATGCTATATGATCTCTATATGGTAGAGTATTCTATAGTCCCATGAATTCTAAGAGAGCCTCATCATTTTCAAATGTGTCTAAGATCGGTGGTCCTCATTGGTAATAGCCTATTAGCTAGGGGTAGACAAGTTTTAATTGAGTGGTTTGGTTACTTGGCTCAAAAGAAATGGTAGTGATCATAAAAAGGGAGGAATCATCAAATAACATGGGTAGGTCAGTGATGGGGTCCTCGTTACACACATTAGTTATATCGAAGGTATAGTTATCTAGAGGTAGATCTGTGGATACTAGTAACTAAGGAGGAGCTTTGAATTTTTTTAACTAGGGTACCTTTGCCATCAATTGTTATCTTCGGAGGGGTACATCCAAGGCCAAAATTCTTAAGGAACTTCTCAACAATGATAGGTTCTAACAGGTTGTCATTTTACCTGAGTTTCATGTTTTGTTGTAGCCCATGCCAAGCATTAACTACAATCCTTTGTTGTCATCTTCCATGGTAAGATTAGGTATGGGCCCTTCATCTTGATACAATAGGTGTGTTACATCCTTTTTGTCTATCACTTCCTGACTTAGGTCCTCCCACCTTTTGAATGTGGAGGGTTCTACTTTGAAGCTTTGAGAAGGTGTGTCAATCAGCTGTGGCTTCCCATAGGATCTAGGAGACTGAGGTAGCCCTCCTATCACAAAGGAAAGTTCTTCATTTTATAGTCTCCACAACTATTATCTTGGATAATAACCTTAATATTGGGAATGTCAAAAATGGAGGGTGTCTTTGCCTCAAAAGTGGAGGTTAGGGTAGATGGGTTTATTTACGAAGATGTGGGTCCCTCATGATTCTTTGGGACTTGGGGGATCTTATAATACTTCACCTCTAGATTTTTGCAATAATAGAATGGTTTAGGTTCCCCATGGACTATGATTCTTGGTTTTGATAAGGAAACTTAACACATTGATGTAAAGTGGATGCAACAACTTGCATCCAATGGATGCATGGGAACCCCAAGAGGAGATTATAAGGGAGTTCAAGGTCTATGACTTGGCAAGTAGTCTCGATTATTGCTAGCCCTAGTTGAATAGGGAGTTGAATGCTACCTTGAGACACCCTTTCTTGATCATCATAAGCTAGGATGGTGATACCCTTTAATTTTCTTGATGTCATCTTCAGAGAATCCCAAATTCTTTATTAGCTTGAGAGTACAAATATTCAATATTGTACCTCCATCCACCAAGACTCGTTTGACTTTATTCTTGTGGACTAAGACTTCAAGATGGAGTGCACAATTGTGAAATGGTTGGTTTGGGAGATCCTTCTTAGAAAATGTGAGGAGATGTGGTGTAGCGATATGTTCGACCATAGCTCATAACTGGTTTACATTAAGATCTATTGGGATGGAGGATGTAGCTAGTGCCTTTTCTAAGATTTACCTATGTGTGGGTGAGATTTTTAGCAATTCTATAATGGAAATCTAGGTGAGGGTACTCTTCAGTTGATCTAGGACATTATAACCATTAGGGATTGACTTTGGATTGACAGTGGGTGCCTTGGGTGGTTGTGATGGTCCTACAATGGTAACTCTACTACCACATGTGGTGAATCCATAGTTGACTCTAGATCTTTTGATATTGACAACTATGACCCATTCATCCAAGAATGCAAGAACATGGTCATTGAAACATAGATTTTTGGCACCTACTTGCTTTCTATCACTCCTAGGGTTTTTCACTTAGAAGGAGAAAGGTGGGAAAAAATGCTTATGTTCTCATTAGAAGAAATGGAAAATGGGATGTGAAGTGTGTGTGTAGATGTATTTAAATGCTAAAAAACTAATGAAAATGCAGACTAAGGAATGCAATTTTTAATCTAATGTAAAAGTACTAAAAAACACAATGTGTATTCAAACTATTTGACTAGAAATGTAAACAAAATGTAACAGAAAGTAACCCAATTGGAGATATGTACCTAAAATTTGGAAGAGGGTGGAATGAGTCTCTGAACACTTCCAGAAGACACCAGAAATGCTCACTAGGACTGACTTACCTTTCTAGGAAAATCAGTCCAGTTTTTGCTAGAAAGTGTTAGAACCAGTTTCTAGGAATTGGGTATCCAGATCTACATAAATATTTTTTCAAGCCTGGAAATGGGATTGATTCTCCATCAATGGAAAATGAGTCCTCTTTTAGAAAACAATGAATTCTTGACAAGATTTTGTGGCTTATGGTTTGCAATTTTGTTTTTGAAGATTCCCCAGATCTAAATTTGCAAAACTCAACTTGTAGATTCTCTCCAAGCCTAAAATAGGGCTTGAGACACCTTGAATTAATTTTATGGGATATATACACCATTTCTCACATTTCCATTTGATAAATCAAACCCTTGTTGGAGAAATCTAAACACATGTCAATGGCTACTCCAAGATGTCTGATTTATGCTTGGCTTGATGATGTAAATGCTTGAGTGAATTTGATGAATGGGTGAATGCATGAGAGAATGGGGGTTGAAATGGATGTAAAAACACTTGTTTATACAATCTTGTGTCTTAGTAACCTTTTGATACCTCATCATAGGCTGACATCAAGTAATTTTGAATAAAAACCCAAAAGGAAATTTAAAATATTTTGAATTTGGAGCCAAGGGGGACTCATTCGCCACCCATGGTGAATGGGTCCCACCTTGGACTCTAAAGTGGTTGTTTGGAATTAAGTCATATTTAATGTTTTTTCTTGGGTTTACATTCAAGAATGTACCTAATTAAGACTTGTAATGGAATATAGAGGCTAAATAAGTCATAAGAAAGGTTTAAATAGTGAAAATTTGTCTAGAGAAGCATGGAATATTGTTACAAGACTTTAGAACACTTCAAAATAGGACTCGAATCTTAGTGATGAAAAGGTGATTTTCAAGTGAATTGCAATGAATAGAGTCTAGAAGAGTGTAGAAATGTCTTATTACACTTCACAAAACCTTCACAAGACCTCATTATTTGAATTTTTGTACCTAAATATTCATGTTCAAGCCATGCTACAACATAAAATCAAAGAAAAATAGATCAAACAACATGAAAAAAGACCTAAAAGGCCATGAAAATGACAAGGGGCAATTTTTCTATGATAGGGTCATAAACATGGTTCACATTATTATACTTTTCATTTCCATTGTTGTTTCCTTTATTGTAATCTAGCATTGAATTTATGTATATTTTAAGATCTTGATTCCCTGCGGGTTCTTAAATGGTTATGGTCTTGTCTTTGATGAGATCTTGGATCAATTTATTGAGCCTCATGCAATTGGTTGTCATATGTCCTTTTATTTTATGAAAATCATAGAGATGTTTTTTGTTATACCATGGTGGTTTAACTTGAGGCTCTTGATAATTTTCATAAACAAATATTTTGATAATATTTTTGTGTACTAGTTGTTGCGTGATAGATTCGATTGGTTCCCCAAGTGGTGTGTATTTTTGTTTAGGGGGATATATGTTCTTTGGGGGTGGTCCCCCTTGAGTATTTAGGTTGTTGACTACTTGATTGTTGGGTTGTTGTGATGATGAGTTTTCTTGTGTGTTGTTTTGGGTATTGACATGTGGTTGTTGATATGATTGTTGTTGTGTTTTCTGCCTTGTGACACTGATAATAACTTTGGCATCAATGAAACCATTGTTAGTGACATTCTTGTTCTTTTCCAATGTGTGAGGTTTTTCATTATAACTGGTTGATGGTCTATTTTTTTGATATGTGGGTGTGCCCCTTGTGCTATAAGGGTTCTTTCGATGTTGAGTCCCTTAGGGATCAATTGGTCATATATTGTTATGCATTGCATTTTCAAATGAAAGGCAAAGGTCCCTTCAAGATTGGAGATGATAGTCTCAATTTGTTGTTCTTCTAGCATAGCCCACTTGCTCCTGTTGCCCTTGGATCACCATCATTGCAAGAAGGATGTGAATGTTTCTCCCTTGGCTTGTTTTAGGCCAGATAATTCATCCATTCTTACATGGACATGCCTATATTAAATAAGTAGTTTTGTATGAATAATTCCAAAAAATTTTGCAATTTTTTAATTTTGGGAGAAAGTGGGAGAACCATTCCATTGCTAGACCAGCAAAACTCAAGGGAATAGTCACATTAAATAATAATTGTTATATGCAACTTCCATATAGTGTACATGGAATTTCCTGATATGATATTTAGGATTTCTAGTCCCACAATATTTTTCAAATTTAGGTATCTCAAATCCTTGTGGGAATGGGACCATTGCAATGATTTTATAAAATGAATAGGGGCACAAATTACCTTGCAATTTTGTTGTTTTTCCTAATTATATGTCCGACACTTGTTGTGAGAGTAGTTTAATTTGTACAAACAAATCACTTTGTGGATTGGGCGGTGGGATGGATGTGTTTTGGGGTGGTATTGTCACTTGCATGGGTGGGATGGTTTATGTGTTTGTGTTCAAGGAAATTTTTTGCATGTTTATGGGAGGTCGCTATAAGTTTTGATATGCAAGTAACACTTGTTGGTATTCCTATAGTTGTTGTTGTGCCAACAATGTTGGTTGTTGGTCTTGTTGTTGTTGTGCCAACAATACTTGTTGTTGGGAATGTAGCTAAGCTCCTTATTGTTGTGTTTGGTATTGTTGTAAAGTTTACTGATAAGCCTATTGATGTAACAAGGCTTGTGATTGAGCTTGTTGCACTTGATATTGAGCTTGTTCCCGAGCTTGAGCTTGTTGAGTGGATTGTGCTACTTGGGCAACCTATGTAGCTTGTGTCACTTATGTAGCTTGTGTCGCTTGTTGTTGTTGCAATAAATCTTGTGCTTATTCTTGGGAAGCCTATTGTGCTTGGTGTGTGGATTTCTATGCTTGTGCTTTTTGTGTGGATTTCTGTGCTTGGAATTGTTCTTGGTGTGTGGCTTTCTATGCTTGGAATTGTTGGACTTCCTTTTGATAGCCTTGTTGGGATGCTTGTAGTGTGATGTTGTATTGATTTTATAAGTTTGGATTTGGTGGTGGATGTAGAGGATTTGGAATGGTATGAGATGGTGTGATGAAATTTTTTTGAGGTGGTTGGGGAGGTACTTGTTGAGAAATGACAAAAGGTTGTGTGGTCTATGGTATGGTTGATGTGATAGGTCCTTGGGAGACCACATTTTGAGTTGTTGTAGATTGAGTAATAATTGGTTAGAATGTTTTGATTGGTGCCACTTGGTGTTGCAATATGAGTGGCATGATCAAAGTATTAGGTATGACTGATGAGCTGATTTGGTTCATGATTGGTGGATTCATTTGATTTGATTAGTTTTGGATTGTTAAATAGGGTTGCCCTAAACCTTGATTTGGTGTGGATGTTGATGTCAAAAGAGGAAATGATGGGAATATTGGAGGTGTGTTTCCATGCAAAATTGATGATGAGGCATCAAAACTTCCCCCTTATCCAAATAGAACCACTTGTCCTTGTGATACCATGGGGAGAGATACTTGTGTATCAAGAGAATATGTCGGTGATGTGGTGAAGGTGGATGAATAATGGGTGCCACGAAAAATGAGTGGGGCATATTGATGTTTTGTGTCTTTTGGGACGAAGTTTGGAATACCCAAGATGGTTTTTTCATTCAACTGAACCGTAGATTTTTTGGTAGGGCTTATAGGCTTCTCTTGCACTCTTAGGAATGTTTCACCTAAAAGAAGCGAGATAAACCCCACTCAAAAGTCTAGGTGGTTCAATAAAATTATGCAATGTATGATGTTATTTATACTAAATGAGATGATCTAGATGAAACTAAGCTAAGAAATTGATTGATTTTGAATGCAAAACCTAAGAAATAAGTGATGTTTGAAAACACATTGTGTAATACAATAACACGTAGAAATGAATGTAAATTGCAACATAACTTGAAAAAACTAAAAGTATACACCTGGAATGTGGATGAAGAATGGAAATGATATTTCAAATGCTAGTGATGCTGATTTTTAGGCCCGGTGGGATTCATTCAGCATTCTAGGTGAATCAGTCCTAGTTCTATAAAATTGTGTCAAAACTTGTTTATGACAAAAGGTCTCTAAAAATGTAGAAAACTCAAAATTGACCTATAAGTGTGACTCATTTGCCACTAATGGTGAATGAGTCCACATTTGAATTTTTGAATATTCAAAGGTGGAATCCAAATCTCTCAATTTGCACTTTGATTCAGTACATGTGCCCACTTTCGAAACTCTAATTTCTAAACCTAAAAAATGAGTTTTTGTTGATATTTTGACTTGTTGAATGAAGATAAGATTTGATCAACCCTCAAACTTGATCTCCAATGAATTTCAAGCTTCCAAGAGTCCTAAATCTACAAACAGACAAGAAGAGAAGAAGAAATGTTGAATGTTAGGGCATGGGGGTTTTCCCTGGTCAAACCCCTTTTAGGTAATTTAACCAAAAAGATGAAAGAATTGAATGAAACATGCAATAATGGAGTTTTTTACCTTTCCATGATGTTTTATCTTGAAATTCTATAGAAAAAACATGAAAAATCTTCCCTTAAATGACTAAAAATTGATGTCTTAATGCCTTGAAATGATAAAAACCTAAGTTGCTTGACTTGAGATGGAATATTGGTGGATGAACGAATGATAAGAGATGTAAATTAGGATTAAAAGACTTATATTTATAGGAATTTCACCTTATTTTCTTATTAATACCTCATCACAGGCCAACATGAAGAAATAATAAACTTAAATTTCACTTTTTACTGCTTAAAGGTAAAAAAGGGCCAAATGTGATTGATTCACCACACATGCCAAATGGTTTCCACCTGGATGGGACTAATTTTCCATGCATGGAAAATGGGTCCCACAAGAGTCATTTTGATAGCTAGGATGCTAGGGGATAAGGAAATAAGGTTTAAATTATAACTTTGTCAGTTATTTGACCAATTTAAGCCTTCGGATGCACAATGAGGGATTAATAGGGAGCTATTAATGTTGATGAAAAGGTAAATTAAGAATTGAGATATAGAATTCAAAGTGAAAGTTTTATTAAAAACATTTTACAACACTAAATGAGGTATGCATAGCCTAGAAAGGCATAAGAACCAATGTGAATGTGTAAGACATATTACAACACTAGATTATATTTTACAAGCCTTCTAGATTTATGTGAAGATGCAATTAAATACATTTTATAATGTTGAATTAGGGAGAAATGGGTTTATTAAGTCTAGAAAAATGTGAAATTTCTTTACAAAACTTTACAACACCTTTACAAGACATCGTTAAATGCATTTTATTTAGTTTGTAAGGTTCCAAGACCTAGTGTGGATGCATCAAATGCCTCACAACACCTGAATCAAGTCCTCATTAAGTTAATTTATCATGAATTATTCCCATGTCAAGCTAAGGATCCATTTTTCTATGATGCATTTAGCGCCCACTTTAGTGAGAGGATGAACTTGCTTCAAACTCACACTAAAGTAGACATTCAAGAGAGATCCGAGTGTATAGATATAGGTGAAAATGAATGACAAAGATCAAAGGAGGTTGCACAAGCACCTAGGAAACAAGATTCTAAATCAAACAAACAAGAGACATAATCATTCAATGAAAAGAAAGGAAAATTGGGTGGAAAAGATGCGCTCACTCTGGGGCCATAAAACTTCAAGTTGTTCACAGGTTGAGTTATCTTGCAGAAGTAAGTTGAAAAATAAAAAGGTAGATCAATCTTCAACCATTTGTCCAACTAGTTGTGGATTAGACCTAGGCTGTTTGTCCAAAAATAAAATACATACTCACTATCAGGTGATGAAACTCTTGGATGTCTACCAAGTGAGAAGTCCCAAAAGGTGAGAAACATACACTAGTTGGTATGTACTCACAAACACATAGGTGGCTATGGGGAAAGTTGTATTGTTGAACAGGCTTCCCACTCAATCATATTAAATTTATACCTCCTAAGAACTTTATCAAGGCACCAAAAAGTAAAATGGTTTTTGAGCTATATGTGGTAAGCAAAACTTCATATGCTTGACACTCATAGACAATGTTAATGCATAATAGTGTTAAGGATTGTTCAAAGGGATTTTTCTTTGTTTGTGCAATGTCTCATCTTAGGGAACATCATGCTTAATGTATCAAAGAGAGGATAAATGAAAATGGTTTCATCTTGTTTCCAAGATAGGACAAGTGCAAGGTCTCATCTTGGGCAATGGATATGTGTAGGATCATGATGAGCCAAAAAGTGGCAATATGATGGCTATTTGTAGGGTATGTGGTTGATATATTTTTCTTTACCCAAAATTGATGAAATAAAAATGGTTTTTAAAGGAGATTCTCATCTTTCCACAAATATAAATTAGTCTTTACATTGAATTTAATAAATAATTATTTTTCATTTTCTATTTGAATTACGACGAAAGTGTTGATTGATAGGATGATTGAAAAACATCTATAGCTTTCAAACTTGGTATCACATTTTTTGAATCCAAAACATGCATCACATCCTATGTTTCACATACTATAGGATTAAAAAAAAAAAAAAAGAATTTCATGAAGTTTTGACCAAGTTATGGTGGTCAAACATACTAGTTTTTATATTTTTTAAAAGTTGTAATAAAAAAATAATAATTAATTATTTACTTGGAAAAAAATCACAAAAAAATATGCATCACATCAGAACATGAGTCCTCTACTTATTTCTAAAATATTATAAAAAATATTATCATTTTATTGTGGTTAGGGTGATCAGATAGACACCTACTTCTTATTAAGTACCAATACATTGAAATTTCAAATATTCACCAAAGAGATTTTTTTTCTTATAAATAAACTTAGTAGTTTAGAAACTACATTCAATTTTCTATAGATTCTATTCTTACATATTTTTAAAATAATATAGATAACTTATTCAAATTTTTACGTCAAGGTGCCTAACTCTGATTTTCTTACTATATACACCTAAAAATGGTCACATTACAATAGTCTGGTAATTAATTAAATATTTTTAATATTTAATTAAATCTCTGAATTCAATCTACGTATAAATAAATTTAAATAATTTATTTATATTGTTCATTATTTCATTTTGATTAAATAAATAAGTTTATTTAATCTATTTTCTTATCCATTTCTTAATTGATTAAATAAACATTATGATTTATTTATATTAATTATCATTAAATATTCTTTTCTTCTAAATTTCATTCATAATTAAATATTCCAAATATTTAATTAAATCCTCTAAAATCCATTCACAATTAAATATTCTAAATATTTAATTAATTCTTCTAAAGTCTATTTGCAATTAAATATTCTAAATATTTAATTGAGTCTTCTATAGTTCTAAAATTAAATATTTCAAAAATATTTAATTTCCTCAAACTCACACAAAATTAAATAAAATTATTTATTTAATTTGGATTATCTTCAACAACTGTGAAACAAACTTCCAAAACAAAAAATTAAATTCCTCTGTTCCTGAGCAAGCTTGTTCCCGTGGGTTGAAGACAAGCCTCCATTCTTCTCTCCAACCTCCCAACATATTCCATCTTCCTTTCAACCTCTCCATCTCTCACCATTCAAAATTACCAGACAATCTCACAGCCATTGATCTTTGCTAGCCAGGTTCTTGCCTACAAAAATCTATAAAAAGGACTGCCGGGTCTCTGAAAAGAGGAGAAACTTTTGTACGGGAAAACTATAGTAAATTTGCAATAGCATAGCCTTCAAGCATCCATATCCTTTAGAATCATAGAATAACATAGTTTAGCATATTATCATTCCATATCATGGCCAATCATCCTCATAGCTTAGTTTCAATAGCATCCATAATCCATTGCCTTTGTGCATAATTTACAACCCTTGTGCATATTCGTATACCATCATTTTCACTCCATCAGCATATAACATAGAGAAGTACTTTCCCTTTGTATACTCGTTATGTAGGTTGCCATTCTAAGAAGCTTTGCTTACACAATTTGAGAGCGGCAGCTTCAAGAAAATCCCTGGAGATAGAGGACAATGGAACGATTCTAAAGAGGCTTTGTTTGTTTTCTTTGAATTCAATTTATCTTGCTTTCTTTAGTTTAATGTTTCATTGGTGTGTTTATTTTATTTTACTATGATACTAACATTTCCCACACAAATTTTTGGTGCCCACCGTGGGGCTCTTGCCCCAATTTTAACATCTTATTGTAGGTTTTTCTAACAGGTTATGGCTAAAAGAGCGTATTAGCACATTTAACATGCCTCAGTGCATATTTTATCTAGTTCAGCGCTCTTCAGCCATCCTGAAGCGCTCTTCAGCCATCTTGCGGCACTCTTAATCCATCCTGTAGTGCCCTTGAGAGATTTTGTAGTGCCCTTGAGAGATTCTGTAGTGCCCTTGACAAATCCTACAGCGCTCTTGAGAGATTTTGCAGTGCTCTTCATAGATCCTGTAGCACCCTTGAGAGATTCTGCAGCACTCTTGATAGATTCTGCAGCACCCTTGATAGATTTTGCAGCACCCTTGATAGATTTTGTAGCGCCCTTGACACATCCTACAACACCCTTGATAGATTCTACAGTGCCCTTGACACATCCTGCAACGTCCTTCAGTCATCTTGCAGGGCCCATTAACTTTGTTTTAGTGCCCTTGATGTCTATTTTAGCACTTTTTTTTTTATCTGCAATTGTAATCTATAACTTAAAGTAGGATTTGACTAGATCTGACACAACCACGGCCAGTAAGGGCTTTAAAAGAATGAAGCAATCCTAGGATAGTCACTTAATCTTTTATTTTGGACTAAAAAGAACACCATGTATTTGTGAAGAAAAATCTTCATTTAGATTAGAACATTGTGATTTGGGTTTTAAAAAGAACATTTGTTTTCTTTGTTTGTGGCAATAGGTTTATGCTCTCCTCTTAACTGGGTGATCAAAATACCAGACTTGCCTTTTCAATTTTATGCAAATTTACTATTTTAATTACAACCTTTTAGAAGGCCTGATGTAGTGTGAAAAAGTACTCACCCTATGGGAATGACCTAAGTGGGAACAACTAAAGCCAAGTTTTCCAACCCATTTTAATCAAATGCAGATGGTTGATGAAAATCCCATTTGACGGTAGTGTGCATTGATAACCATCCCCAAAGCCTTTGTTCTAAAGGTTGGGAGGTCTCTCAAGGGAGTATATCATTTGCCACACTAAACAGAAACCCTTACTATGAATCTACCCCCAAGATACTCACCATATAACTGCCAAGGATCGTTTACTCAGGGGATCCAGTATCCACTTCCTTCACTCTGAGTACGTGCCTAGAAAAGAAAAAACACGAGCACCCTTTCGGGGGTGACACAGCTGTGTGAGTAGATGCAGTTCTAAGATGTGGGTTGTTGATCAGTATGGTGACCTACTTGAGTACTAAGAGTGAGTCTATTTGAACTATTTGTCATGTGTAAAACCTGTTAAAACAATTTTTGAAAAATTTTTGATCATACACTTGATGTTTAGTATAGAACTTAAAAAACAACTATTCTACAACTTGTTGGATGTGTCTTCAAAGCATTAATTCAGTAAAGATCATCCAAAACTCAGAATTACATTGATTACCCTCATGTTAAGAGATTGGAAATCTACAACCTTTGTTAAGAAATCCATCTTCAAACGAATCGAAAAGCCAAAGAAACCACTTAGCTACAAGAAACTATTGAAGAAAAGATGATTCTTGTACCAAAGTCGAAAGGTTTTTTACTTAAATATAGAACCTTTCTCCATCAATATCATGATTGTGTTAGAGGTTTTACTGATGATTATGTTGTAGAACCATTATACTCACAAGCTTTCTTTCAAAGAAGAGCTCTTTCTCAAAGGCAAAACCATAGTCAGCATATTCATTTTAGTTATATTCCCCAACCTACAACTGAATATTCTACTCATCCAAATCAATTTCTGCAATAGAGAACTCGGTCACATTAGGAATTTCTCACAAATACATCTTTTTACGAAGCTACGATCAAACTTCATAAAGTGTAAAATCATTTTTTCTTGATCTATTGCTTAAATTCCTGCCAACAGGATTTTCATCCTTTCAATTAGGGAAAAATACAAGCTAAAAGACTAAAAACTTTTTTAAGTCATAAAATCTTCATTCTATCCTGACTTTCATATCCAACAAAAATTGCACTATCCAATTTCTTTTGATCAAAAGTTAGTAGAATTTGGGGTAAAGCTTATGCCTGTTGTCACGAGATCTTGAAAACACATAGAAAAAGACAAAGGAGAAAGTACCACAAGAAAAATGGGAGATAATAACGAGAAAGAAGAGAATCCATTTCATATTAAAGAGCTAACAGAAGAAAAGCTTCAAGAAGTAGAACAAGATCCTCAATTCCATACTCTTATAGAAAGGATTTTAGAACGAAACAAAGAAAGATATTTCCTCTCATTAGCTAACCAAGGAGCTAAGTTACCTTCCTATTTTGATAAAAAAGGGATTAAATAGAATCCTGAAACTCCTCCTAATGATTTTAGTTCCCTTACTCAACAGATAAAATAATTACAAGGGAAAATAAAGGAAATGCAAGGAGGTGCAACAAAGAAATATGTTTTGGAAGACATATGTCCTTATCCATTCGATAGGAGTCTTCAAATGATCCCTTTTCCAAAACATTGTGAAATTCCTAAATTTGATAGATACAATGGAAAAACTAACCCCATTGAGCATGTGAGGGATTTTCAAATTATGAGTTTAGAATTCGCTTATGAAGACACCTACTTAGTGCGATTGTTTCCATGAAGTTTGGGTGGACAATCCATGGAGTGGCTTTCCAAGATCACTCCCTCCATCAAAAATTTTGAGGAGTTGATAAATCAGTTTATATCACAATACGCATACAATATCCAACACCAAATAACCATGCTTGATCTTTGTAAAGTGAAACAAAAAGTAGGGGAATCTTTCACTACATTTTTTCAAAGATGGAGAAGATTGTTTACACGATATTCCTATCCTATTCCTGAAAAGGAAAAGATGGATATTTTCATAAATAGCCTAGATCAAGAATTAAGTTACAGGCTTAATCTTCATTGTCCTCCTAACTTTTAATAATTGATTGAGAACGCAATTACCATGGAAGGGGCCTTGGTTAAAAGAGGAGTTATAAAACTTGATAATCCAAGTTCATCCAACCAAAACAACAATGATAAAACAAGGTTTTGGAACAGAAATAAAAATGTTATCAATGATGGTATAGTGGATGCCAATAATCTACGAACATGATCATCCATCTTCAACCTATCAAGTGTTCCACGAAACAACCAACAAGGAAATAACAACCAACAAGGAAATACCAACCAACAAGGAAATACCAATCAACAAGGAAACAACAATCAACAAGGACAAAACTCCAACCAAGAAAGCATGACGAATCAAAATACCAAGGATAATCATGCTAATTTCAATAACAATCTTGGAAATACTCAAACATCAAATCTACCAAGACCTCCATTCTTTTCCAATCGAAGAAATTTTACCATTTTGGGTCAATCTCTTGAGTCTACTCTCAAGGAGCTTATTGATAATAAGGTTATCACCTTACCACCACAAAGAGATTATGAGCCACGAGTCAAACCACCATCATTGAATGACTGGTAGTATTGCAATTATCATCGATGTAAAGGTCATAGAACAAATAACTCTCAAGCCTTGTGAAATCTAGTATAAGATTTAATTGACAATGGTACCATCACAATTGAAGGACACTATGCCAATGATGATCATCAAGCATTCAAAGATCCTTTACCAAACTATCAAAAGGGGGAAACATCGGATACCAAAGAAAAAAGCACAAATAATGTTGAAGAAAATATAATCTGCCACATCTATACAGATGATCAACGGGTTAATGTTATCAAAATCAAGGAAAAACAAGAATATCAACAAGTTAATGTGACTATGAGAGGACAAGAAAAAGGTTTTTTAAAAGGAAGTTCATCTAAGGCAGCTATTCCTCCTCCAAGTAATTATAATCTAGTTGATCAATTGAGAAAAACATCAGCTCAAATCTCCATTCTTGAGCTTCTCAAAATATCTCCCGTACACAAGAATATTTTAGAAGAAGCTCTTGTAAACACAACCGTTGACACCGATCTAGATGTAAAAGCATTTCAAGCCATGGTGGGACATTTGTCTTCCCCCACTTTTCTTTCATTCTCCACAAAAGATGATTCCTCCATGACACATCCACATAATTCATCACTTTATCTTGAAGTCATGATCCATAAACATTGAATCCGACGTGGCTTGATAGATGGAGGAGCCGGTTTAAACATTTGTACCTTAAAGCTAATACATGCCTTAGGAATATCAGAAAATTCCATTGATCCACGAAGGAAAATAACTATCAAGGCATATGATGATGAAGAAAGAGCTTCTAAAGGACTAATAATTCTACCTATCAGAGTGGGACCTGTTGTGAAAATACCTTTTGTCAAGTTCTAGATCATGATCTTTCCTATAACATACTTTTGGGTCACCCATGGATTCACAATATGCAAGTGGTACCATCAACATACCATCAATGCCTAAAGTTTCTGTATGATGGACAAGAAATAACTATACAAGCTGACTATAATAGCATGCAAACTTGTTCAAATCTTTGAGCAACTCAAGACGCCTTTGTGCCACACAATAGGGAGGCTTTTACTACTTCTTCCAATCTACAAGGCCAACTACAAGAATTGACAAAGAATCTTGACACCAAGCTACATTTTAAAGACAAAGGAATAGGTGAATATTCACTATCCATTTCTAGTTTACCTCCTTCTCTGAGGTCACATGGTCAACCAACTCTAACAAATCAGAAGATCGCAATAGCCTCTACATCCCAAGCTTATGTGCCAATCACAAAGTTTGATGGACAATTCATTAAAGCTAACACTACTGAGGAAGAAGCTAAAGATAGGGACATCCTAAGTTGGTTATACAAAGATGAAGATGAATCTATCTTGCATATCAAGTTACCTATCGAACAATATGGAAAAGGGTATACTATCATGGAAAGAATGGGCTATGAAGGAAATGGTCCTATAGGCAAAAGAAAAGAGGGAATTGTGGAGCCAATTCAACCTATTTCAATACATCCAAAGGATAAAATAGGACTTGGATATGGTAAAGATACAAAAGAGTCAACTTTACAACAAGCGTAACAAATTCATAAAGGAGAATCAATTTTAGATAAACCCCATGGAGATGTCGCTCTACAAAAATTTTATGAATCAGTGTTTCAATTGCAGAATATTTCAAACACTAATTCCAATGAATATGAATGGGACACCATTTATAACGATGAATTTTAGAGAGACAAACAATTTGATATCATGCACAAGTATGCACCCATTCTCATACAAGGAGAAAGTTGGGGAACACAATCACTTGAATTTGAACCACGATATGACAATGACTCAAGTGAGGATGATTCAGATTATAATGGGATTGATAATCGATAGGAAAATGTCATCATAGACCTTGTTCATCATGGAAATGACAACCATATCATGACTTTGACAGCTCAAGACCTTACCCAACCTAATGATTCCATGCCTTTAGTCTATCTGGAACTTATTGATTGGGACAACGATGCACCTATCCATATCCCTACATTCCATGATGATGAGGATATTGTAAATTTCCTTTTTTCATCTAATGAAGAAAAAAATTGTTTCATCAAAGAATATCATACTCAATATTTTGATAGGGAGGGTGTCAAGTCTCTTACCTGCAAAATAAATAAAATAAAATATGGATCTATTGGTGAAAATCAAAAAATGGTAGTGGTAGATCAAAACAAGAAAAAAATAAAGAGCGAATCTGATGGTGAAAACCTTTTTGAGGCACTAAAGGATGAGAAACTTGACACTCTTCCCAAACATTATCAAGAAAGATCTTATGTTTTGATTGAGCCCACATAATCAATCAATATAAGTACAACAGAGCAGCCAAAAATCTTGTAACTTGCAGTGTCATTAACAGTGGAAGAAGTATTGAAATTCATGGAGTTCTTGAAGGAGAATCAAATCAATTTTGCTTGGTCATATGTTGATATGCTAGGGTTAGATCCTAATCTAATAATGCATCATCTATCCATAAACACAGGGGAAAAACCTGTGAAGAAAAAACTCAGAAAAATGCATCCACATGTTGCATTATTGGTTAAAGAAGAGTTAAAGAAGCTTTTAGATGTTGGATCTGTTCAGTCTATTGACTATGTAGAATGGATCTCCAATATCCTACTTGTTTCAAAGCCTGATAGAAGGATTCAATTTTTTACAAATTTTAGAGATTTGAACAAAGTGTGTCCTAAAGATGACTTCCCTTTACCAAACATAGATTTGATTATTGATTTAACTGCTGGCCATGCAATGTATTCATTAATGGATGGATTTTTCAGGATACAACCAGATCAAGATTGCACCACAAGATCAAGATAAAATAGTGTTCACATGCCCTTGGGGTACCTATTGCTAGAACGTCATGCCATTTGGGCTTAAAAATGCAGGAGCCACTTATCAAAAAGCAATGACAACAATTTTTCATGATATGATGCATACATTCATGGAAGATTATGTGGATGACTTATTGGAAAAAACTCACACAAGAGGACATCTTGAAACCTTGTCAAAAATCTTTATCAAAATGGAGAAATTCAATGTTCGACTCAATCCAAAGAAATGTGTCTTTGGTGTTAAATCTAGAAAACTCCTGGGATACATTGTTTCAGAAAAGGGCATAGAGGTTGATCCAGAAAAAGTACAAGCTATAATGGATATGCCACTGCCATGAAATATCAGTCAACTTAGATCTCTACAAGGACGTCTATAATCCATCAGGAGGTTTATAGCTCAACTAGCAGACAAAAGCTTACCATTTATACATCTATTGCATAAAAATATCCTGTTCAAATGGTAAGAAAAATGTGAAGTAGCATTCAATCAGATCAAGCACTATCTCATGCATCCACCAGTTCTAATTCCACCAGTTCCAGGAAAGCCCCTTATACTTTATATTTCAGCAACAAAAGTATCCTTGGGAGCGTTACTGGCACAGGAGGATTCTACAGGAAAAGAAAGGGCCATATACCATATCAGCAGAACTTTAACAAGTCATGAACTAAATTACACCTTCATTGAAAAAGCTTGTCTAGCTGTAGTGTTTACTTCCCAAAAGTTGTAACATTATATGTTGGCTCGTACAGTTAACTTGATAACCAAAATTGATCCATTAAAATACCTCTTAAGCAAAGCTACTTTGTCAGGAAGGCTTACAAAATGGGTAATGATCTTAAGTGATTTTGGCATTCACTATGTAGACCGCAGAGCTATCAAAGGACAGGTCATCACAGATCAGTTGGCTAAAGCACCTTTACAAGAGGAAAACCCAATGCACATTGAATTTCCTGATGCAATCATCTTCGCAACAACAATTAAGAAATCATGGACATTGTACTTTGATGGATCCTACATGCAACGAGGCTCAAGGGAAGGGATTCTTTTTGTCACACCTAAAGGACATTCCATTCCAAAATCATATCGGTTAATGTTTCCCTGCACAAATAACATAGTTGAATATGAAGCATTGCTTATTGGAATGAAGATAGCATTGGACTAGTATATTATAGAGTTGCAAGTCTATGGTGATTCACAACTTGTCATCAATCAAATCAATGATGATTATCAAACTAAAGATGATAAGCTATTACCTTACAAGAACATGGTGGATGATTTTAAAAAGTATTTTGTGACAATCAATTTTTCACAAATCCCATGGATTGATAATAAAGTTGTAAATGCAATGGCTACAATTCCTTCCATGTTACAATTATCAGAAAATTAGAAGTCATATGAATTCTTGGTGGAACAATTGTTTTCTCCTACCTATGATAATCCTGAAACCAAAGTCATCTGCTATTTAACTGGTTCTGAGTCACCCTTCTATGGAAATATTTATACCTGCTTGAAAGATAACATTTTACCTTTGGATTTATCTCGAAACCAAAAAAGGAATTTCATACGCCAATCATCCCGTTATACATTGATCACCAATATCCTTACCGACGTGGTCTTGATGGTATGCTCATTCGATGTCTTGAACATGATGAATCTGAAAAAGCCTTACAAGAAGTTCATGGTGGTATTTGTGGAACTCATTCAAGTGGTTTAACCTTAGCCAAGAAACTTATTAGAATGGGATATTATTGACCTACCATGGAGAGGGAATCTTTTGAGTTTTTTCAAGAAGTGTTCTAAATGCAAAATTCATGGGAATCTTATTCATGTACCTACATAGGAACTACAATCTTTCACTCCGACATGGCCTTTTTCTCAGTGGGGACTAGATTTTGTTGGAAAAATTCATCCTTCATCATCAAATGGACATAAATTCATCATCACAGCTATGGAGTATTTTACAAAATGTATCGAAGTTGTTCCTTTGATGACCGTGACCGGTAAACAAATCTCTTCATTTATCCTGAATTACATCATCTGCCGATATGGAATTCCTAATTCTATCATCACTGGTAATGGGAGGCCTTTCAGGAATCAGGATGTTGAGGAACTTTTTGAAAGATTTCACATGCAACACAGGTTCTCTACACCTTATTATCCATAAGGAAATGGTCAAGCAAAAGCTTCAAACAAAACAATCTTGAAGATCTTGAAGAAGATAGTAAATGATGTCGGTCGTGATTGGCATGTCCAATTAAATCCAGTCTTGTGGGAAAATAGAACCAGCATCCACACACCAACAAAAGCTACCCCATATGCCTTGGTATATGGAGCAGAAGCAATCTTACCATTGGAAGTTGAAATACCTTTGCTTAGGGTCTCACTCAAAGGATTGATAAATGATGAAGACTACAGAGTTTCTCATCTACAAGAGCTAGAATTGTTAGATGAAAGACGTCAACATGTAGCTGATCATTTGAAGGGTTATCAACAAGTTATGTCTCGTAGCTACAATCATAGAGTTAAAGCACAAAAATTTCAAGTAGGTGACTTAGTCTTGAAAGAAAATCCCCACAATCAGTAAGAGAGAGAAAAGAAAGGAAAACTTGAACCAAATTGGCTTGGTCTGTTTATCATCATTGCAACATACAGTTCTAGGGCATATCAGTTATCTACGTTAGAAGGGGACTTGTTTGAAGAACCAATCAACATAATTCATTTGAAGTTTTATGTCTAAAAAAATATAAACAAATCAGAAAAAGTCCTGAAGAAATACAAAAAAATCAAAAAAAGTCCTAAAAAATACAAAAAAATAAAAAAAAGTTCTAAAATACAAAAAAAGTCCTGAAAAAATACAAAAAAAAATCAGAAAAAGTCTTGTAAAAGTGCAATAAAAAAAACAATTGGTGAAAACCTAGCAATCAAAATGGGCTCCTCTATCTATTATCCTATGTCTTGCATTCGCCTTATGATATCATTTGTCCATATCTATCATTTGTACATACCTATCGTATCCATATCATGCCACAGGAATCCTTGTGTTTCTTCATGGCTTGATGAAATTTGTACATATCCATACTATTCAGGTTGTGTTTACACTGGGGGCACAAACACAGACTAAAACAAGAGAGGGGCAACAACCTTTTATAACATCACAAATGGACAAAAGAATAACGGTTTGACAAAACACAACATACATTGATGCATCAAATCAACCACAACACCAAAACGATCACTCAATGCCAATGAAATCAAACAAACATGATCAAAACAATGTTAATCAAAACATAAACATCAATGTTGACAACCAACTTGGATGATCTTAATCTGAATAATGTTTGAAATACTTTAGGAAACATTTGAATGGTTGGTTGATTTTTCTATCATATCTCTGGAGCAATTCAATGATGTAATGAACTAGAAAAGCAAGGAAGGAGTATGATTTTTCTTTGTCTGTTGTTTGTGAGGAAATCATTAGTACTATGCAAATTGGTCACACGACATGCTCTACTAAGTATCATTGATGACATTTCAGAATTTGCATGGGAAATGGGTTAACTCTTGTCTGTTTATGCAAGCAATACTCAGGTCATCTCGGTTCAATTATACCTAGATGCTTGTATTAACTTGCTATATCAAAATTCATGAAAGCAATAATCAAGTCATCACTAGTGCTAACATACCCTTTGATGCTTGTATTAACTTTCAACATTTCAATGCTCTATGATGACACAAAAAAACACAAATAAGCTCTTAGGATGGCAATATTGTACGGATTCCCTGCATGGTTAGTATAGATTACATTCATTCTAGAATATGCATTTTGCATTTATAGATTTTCCAAAAAGTTGGCAAAGTGTCAAATGTTTCATATCTTTTCAAATAAAATAACTGAGTACATTTTGACATTTGTAAAAATATCATTACATGCATTTTTCATTCATATTTGTATCCAAAAATCATAAAAAAAGAAAAGCATACATCATAATCAAACCATTCATGACTTGTACCATTCATCATTTCACATTCATATTCATAGTCATTCATCAAAAGATTGCAATCATATCATAACATTGCACTTTCATTTTTAAAAATCCAAAAAATCATGCATATATATACATCATAAGCATAACATTGGTAAACCATCACATAAAACATCATGCATATAGAAAATAGATGCACTCATCATGCATCATCGCTGCATATCATATATCTCCAAAATGAATGTCAAAATGTACAAAGGTGTCACATGATATACATCATCAAAAATGGGACCATATCAGTGTGTATACAAATGTCTCAAACAAGTATCAATAGAATATCATGCACAATGCACTAGGTAGTGCTATCCTCTGAGGGTGTTGGTCTAGGACCTGTCCCACCTACACCTGATGGACCTGCTCCACCTACCCCTGATGGACCTCCTGGAGTTAATGGCTATGAAACACCCCTGCTAGTAGTCCGAGAATGACTATGTCTAGATTGATACTGTGTATAACTCACTCTCTACTCAGGTGGCACTGCATCATGGTATCTGATCCTATAGAACTTTTCCTCCTAGACAGCTCTGGTCAGCTCTCTCATCATGCTATCACCTCCTACTACTCCCTGTAGACTGTCAGCTAAAGCCATGGCCTCCTCACCTTGTCATCTGGCTGTATCTCTCTCAGCCATCACTGAAGTCAACTGCCCCTATAGCTATGTAATCAAGGACTGTGCCTGTGCTAGCTAATCCTCTAAACTCTACACTCTACTTTGCAAGGTAGCTATCTGACTCGGCCCCACTAGATCTACTAAATATGATGGATCTGAATGTCTCATCTATGGTCCACCTCTCCCACCACCTCTCCCACCACCTCTCCTACCACCTCTCCCACCTCCACCACCACTATCACCCCCACTATCCTCATGATCACTATTTCCATCTGACTCATCATCATCATCTCCCTCAGAATCATCACCCTCTGAAGTTGTCTCTCTGTCGCCTATGACCGCCTCTTTGTGGTCTTTGCACTGTAACTGGAGTGACAGGCTCATCAAGAT
Source organism: Sequoia sempervirens (assembly GCA_007258455.2). Taxonomy (NCBI): domain Eukaryota; kingdom Viridiplantae; phylum Streptophyta; class Pinopsida; order Cupressales; family Cupressaceae; genus Sequoia; species Sequoia sempervirens. The sequence goes on along the minus strand of VDFB02271358.1, from coordinate 728,752,546 downwards.
CAAATAATCATGGTGCAGGATGCTCTAACACATACTGACCATACTCCGGTGTTGTCCCTCTATCAAGAATATCAGCTCGATACTCCCACATCTGAGCTCCTAAACTAGTGAACTCTGCCACCGTTGCATCATATGAAATCCATGGACCCCACAGTGCAATCTCCTACTGTCGACATGTATAAATAGCGGAACACATAGGCATACCCTAAGGACGACCATATTGACGACATACCCACCCAACAAGAAACCTCTCAATGATCCAAGGAGTACGGCCAATAAGATATCTGGCAGTAAAGACATAGGGCATCTCCCTCGCATCCTCTAGCCATGCCTCACAATCTACATATGGCTGCTAGCATATTGTATCAAGATCATCCAAGAGATGTTGCCAATGATCTAGTTTGCCCAGCCTTGGCTGAGCAATAACATCTGTATATCTGAATCTATAAGGTCGGCTGACAGGCTGTCGTCCACGAGTCAACGGTCGCATAATGGCAAAGTGCTCCCATGCCCATATCTGTAATAATGAACAACCAACAACAAAACTCTAGCATCTACTGTATACAATATGATTTAACTTATCATACAAATCCACAAGCATGCGCGATCCCCAAGCATATCGTGTACCCTGTATCACCATCCTCTCCAGTACATGACCCCACCTGATTGCAAACCCCTTAGACCTATGGTCAGGGCACAAAACACCTCCAATGAAACTTACAAGTATAAATGGTAGGGGTGCATATGAATCTGTCATCTCCCCCCATGAGATATAATATCCGACAATCTCATCATCTCTGAATATTCGCCTCAAGGCATCAGTGCCTCCTGCCTCTCGGACATCAAAATGCACTATCTCTCCCATAACTGGAATCCTCAAGATGCAATACACATCCTTTGGAGTCATGGTAATATCTATGGTTGGTAAATGAAATGTGTTTATATCACTATGCCACCTCTCTGCAAGTGTTGTTAATAAGGCTCTGTTGAGACACACCTCAGGCATCTCAAGTAATGATGTCAGTCCACATGCCTTGATAAAATCTCTATCCTCTTGTACCAGTTGCAGAATCAATCTCCATGTCTTCGGGAATGTCTCTCGTAACTGTAAAATGCCCAATCTCTCTTGTTGAATACAAAGAATCATCGAGTCAAAATAACATCACTATCAATTCAACATGACACATTCATCAAATTGAAAAACACATTTATCAACATTATGTTTTTTTTAACAACTTTAGAAGCAAACTTATCATCAAACAATTTATTTTTCATCATCATGGAAAACACATTTATCACCATCATGTTTGTTTTTAACAACTTTAGAAGCAAACTTATCATCAAACAATTTGTTTTTCATCATCATGGAAAACACATTTATCACCATCATGTTTGTTTTTAACAACTTTAGAAGAAAACTTATCATCAAACAATTTGTTTTTCATTTTCATGACAACAACTTTATCACTATCATGTTTCTTTTTAACAACTTTAGAAGCAAACTTATCATCAAATAATTTGTTTTTCATCATCATGGAAAACACATTTATCAAAATCATGTTTGTTTTTAACAACTTTAGAAGCAAACATATCCAACAACTATTTTTTTTTCATTTTCATGAAGACAAATTTATCACCATCGTGCTTTCTTTTAACAACTTTAGAAGCAAACTTATCAAACCACTATTTGTTTTTCATTAACTTGAAAGCAAATTTATCAGTTATCATTTGTTTTCCAACAACTTTGGAAAAAAAATTTATCACACATCGCAACATCAAATCAAGGGCACTATGAAAAACATCATGGGCACTATTAAAATCATCAAGGGTGCTACAGGATCAAGGGTGCTACATAAAACCTAATGGGCATTGCAGAATTTATCAAGGGCACTATAGAATCATGGGCGCTATGAAAAACATTATGGGCACTACAAAAACCTTCATGGGCACTACAGTATCAAGGGCGCTATGGAAATTCTCAAGAGCACTACAAAAAAATTGAAGGGTGCTAAAACACAACCTTTCTCATCCTAAACATGTATAAATGTGCCCTAAATGGAAATTTTTCAAATTACAAAAGTTTAACGGGGTACATACCATGGGTCCATAGTGTGCTAGCTGCTGATGTCATCGGATACGCTCGAAATGGTGTTAATGAATAGGAAGTGCCATCTTTTTCACTCCATAGCTCAAAAATTACACTTTTTACTAGGTTAAAATAGAAAATGACAGGGAAAATGACATTTTTAACCTATTTAAAGGCAAAATAGGGGCATTTTATCATATTTTATCATAGCAAGGGCAATTTGGTCATCAATTTTTCATCTCACATCTTTTCCACATCAATTTCTTCACATCATCATTTTTGAACGATGAATCGACATCATAAAAATTGAAAATTTCCAAAAAGTCTAAAAATTCAAAAAAATTCACAAAATTCAAAATCTTATCGATTCATCGTCCGAGGGGGCATATACTGATCAACATTTGACAATCAACATCTGGGGAAAAATTCAAATTTTTTTTGAAGTAATGTGTAAAACACATCACTTCAAAGAGGGGCAAAATGTATACACCTAAAAATGGTCACATTACAATAGTGTGGTAATTAATTAAATATTTTTAATAGTTAATTAAATCTCCGAATTCAATCTACGTATAAATAAATTTAAATAATTTATTTATATTGTTCATTCTTTCATTTTGATTAAATAAATAGGTTTATTTAATCTCTTTTCTTATCCATTTCTTAATTAATTAAATAAACATTACAATTTATTTATATTAATTATCATTAAATATTCTTTTCTTCTAAATTTCATTCATAATTAAATATTCCAAATATTTAATTAAATCATCTAAAATCCATTCACAATTAAATATTCTAAATATTTAATTAATTCTTCTAAAGTCTATTTGCAATTAAATATTCTAAATATTTAATTGAGTCTTCTATAGTTCTAAAATTAAATATTTCAAAAATATTTAATTTCCTCAAACTCACACAAAATTAAATAAAATTATTTATTTAATTTGGATTATCTTCAACAACTGTGAAACAAACTTCCAAAACAAAAAAATTAATTCCTCTGTTCCTGAGCAAGCTTGTTCCCGTGGGTTGAAGACAAGCCTCCATTCTTCTCTCCAACCTCCCAACATCTTCCATCTTCCTCTCAACCTCTCCATCTCTCACCATTCAAAATTACCAGACAATCTCACAACCATTGATCTTTTCCAGCTAGGCTCTTGCCTACAAAAATCTATAAAAAGGACTGTCGGGTCTTTGAAAAGAGGAGAAGCTTTTGTACAGGAAAACTATAGTAAATTTGCAATAGCATAGCCTTCAAGCATCCATATCCTTTAGAATCATAGTATAACATAGTTTAGCATATTATCATTCCATATCATGGCCAATCATCTTCATAGCTTAGTTTCAATAGCATCCATAATCCACAGTCCCTGTGCATAATTTACAGCCCCTATGCATATCTGTATACCAACATTTTCACTCCATCAACATATAACATAGAGAAGTACTTTCCCTTTGCATACTTGTTCTGTAGGTTGCCATTTTGAGAAGCTTTGCTTACACAATTTGAGAGCGGTAGCTTCAAGAAAATCCCTAGAGATAGAGGACAATGGAACGATTCTAAAGAAGCTTTGCTTGTTTTCTTTGAATTCAATTTATCTTTCTTTCTTTAGTTTAATGTTTCATTGGTGTGTTTATTTTATTTTACTTTGATACTAACATTTCCCACCCACACTTACCACTTAAGGGCATGTTTTTTCCATGATGATCCTACACATACCCCAACATTTTACCTAATGCTTCTAAGAGAAGAAATTGCAAGTAAAAGAAAATTGCACAATTGAATGTGAGTAGTGATGTATGCTCCCACTTTAAAGTTATTGTGAACACCAGTACTATGAACAATTTATTTAAAGTAGAAGAATAGGACATGAGAGATTACTCAAAAAGCTCTATACCAAGTTATATGTTTCTAATAAGCTAAGTCATGAATAAGGGTAGTATGTCATATGTAAGCAAATATTAAAGCATGTTGTATACATCCCAAGATTTCTCTTATGTATTCATGAAGGGTTAATGACTAACCAAAGGAGGCAACCACAAGTGACATAAAAGAACAAGGCTATTGAACCCTACTTTCCCCACTTAGTGCAGGACAAGGGTGAGCCGAAATGATGAAAATCGGTATCAATGAGAGGAATTAGGTGCCCCCATAGAGAGATGCATACTAAACTCTTGAAAATATTGTATTTTATGACTCAAAGCATTATATCGATTATTGGAGTGACCATTAACTCTATGATAGATGTAAAATGAAGTTTTGTGATAACATTTATTACAAGTTTTGGGAGGGAGGGTGATCAAGTGATCTTGGAGGAGTCTTGAAAAGATACCCTCTTTATCTATGGAATAAGGCATTCTTGTGGTATGTGACAAAGATACATCTTGCTTAGTAATGGTTGTCATATCTTCACAAGACTCTTTAGATTGTGGGATTTTATTCTCTCCATTATAGGAGGGTATAAAATCTAATGAATTTAAATCATGATTTTTTTGTGAGATGAAATTGACATGAAGTGAAGGTGTATTTTTTTTTCTTACATTTGGTAAAGGAAGAGGTTCAATAAAAATAGTGTTGAGGAGTTTAGGATGTATGACGGTGAAGGTTGATTTAGGAGTATATTGTGTGGGGTTTTTGATGTTGAGTGGTGGTTTGGCAATCTCTATCACATGACAATAGCCAAGACCATGAGTTTTTTGTTGTGCGATAGGATCAATATGGTTACAAATACCTTGTTCTTGAGCACCACATCCTTTTCAACTATACCCAAGTTGTTTCATGAGGTCATAACCTTTTCCATAAAGCATCTTCATTTCTTTTGGATCAGATGATGGTTCGTTATTGTGTTCATCAAAGGTTTTTGTGTATGTTGCATTTTCTTGCATAGATGGTTGAGAATATTGTGTAGAATTTTGAGTTTTCATGATGGTTAGTTGTTCTTGTTTTTCATCATTATTTTGTGTAATTATGTATTCACCCATAAGTGATGGTGTGAATTCTAAAGATCCCCAATCACCACCAAACAATCTAGATGGTGACTCCTCATCATTGTGTTCAATTTCAAGAGGATCTATGTTAGATGTTGGAATTAATGTTTTCAAAGGACTTGTAGCTCCTTTTTCAAGGTGCAAGAAAATTTTAGGCTCGGGGTCTATTTAAACTTGATAAATGTTGTTGTTATAGATATATTTCATTAAATGATGAAGGATTGAAGGCACTATATTCATCTCATGAATCCATGGTCTACCTATGAGAAGATTATATGAAAGATCATAAGGCATGACATGAATAGGAGTTTGCAAAGTAGCCACCCAAACTGTAATAGGCATAGTAATTACACCAAGTGGTTGCTTTGTTGTCATATCAAATCATCAAATAAATATAGAATCAGGTATTATTTGTGACTTTCAACACACAATCTATCAAGGGGACTCACACTGCACACATTAAGGGAAGAACCATTATCAATAAGGGTTCACTTTTTCCCTATCCAATTGTATTGAGAAATGATCATGAAAGACTCATTTTGTTTTTTCACTTCCAAAGGAGGAAGCTCACTTTGGTGGAAAACAATATCAATGTTTATTCCTTAGATCTTGGCTACTATGTCAGCTAGTTGCACATTAGAAGGGATAGGAATTTGTTGCAAGGTTGATTGGATCATGTTGTGATAGTGAGGGGAGGCTTGAATAAGGTCCCATAATGAGACTTTAGCAGGAGTATTCTTTAGTTTTTCAAGAAGATTGTACTCCTTTCTAGTAGGAAGACTTGGTAAGAAAGGTCTAGAGGGGATAGGATTAGAAAAGGTAATAGTGTTGGGGTTGGTTGCAATGGTTGTAGATTATTGCAAGTGTTATATGTATGAGCAACAATATTATAACTTAGTTCCTATGATACATTATTCTTAGGTGGGTAAAGGAAAAATTTAGGTTTTTTTTTCTGAGGTGGAGGTTTACGTGAAGGGGGTTAAGGGATGAGTTGAGGTTTAATAATGCTAATATCCCTTAGCAAGTGACAATCTATATCATTATTGTGGTTCTTGTCTTGCATCATGATATCCTTCATAGGAAGAGGGTTGTGAGGAGAACTACAAACTAAATTTTCTTGACATTCGGAGGTTGGTTCTTCTCAAAGGACTTCATCACAAGTATGAGGATGATCAATGAGTGAATTGGGTTGCTCAAGAAGGTGTTGCTTATGTAAAAGGGGATAACTAAGATTCTCATTCACTCTCATTGGTTGTGTTTTCTAACATCAAAGTATCTTCTTTACAACTAGGGGAGATACTAGGAGAAAAACAAGTATGATTATCATCAACATTTACAACTTCATGTCTTTGTTCTCAAATGTCTTCCAAAATAGGATAGATGGGGGATAGAGCATAAAGAGGGTTGTGGTAGACCAATACATTCTCATCATTTATAAGCTTATCTACCTCAAAATTATCCTCACAATGGGAATTAGGTAAGGAGATGTTTAAGAGTGTGTCAATGATTTCATTATCTTGTGCTAAAATATCTTCTGAAAAGGGATGAGGAGAAGGACAAACAAGTTCCTCATGATTCTCAATGATTGTATCTTCTTTTGCCAAGATACCATTGTCACTAAAAGGAGAGGTGTTGGGAGAAGTAAAATCATGATCATCATGATTATCTATGTTTGTATGCTCTTCTATCACATTAGGGTATGTGCAGGATCATGATGGGCCAAAAAGTGGTGATATGATGGGTATGTGTAGGGTATGTGGCTGACGACATTTTTTTTACCCAAAATTGATGAAACAAAAAGGGTTTTTAAAGGATACTCTCAACTTTCCACCAATATAATTATGATTTACTTTGAATTAAATAAACAATTATTATTCATTTTCTATTTGAATTATGACTAAAGTCTTGATTGATAGGCTGATTGAAAAAAATATATAGCTTTCAAATGGTAACACATTTTTTGAATCCAAAACATGCATCACATTCTATGCTTCACATAATATAGGATTAAAAAAAATGAATTTCATGAAGTTTTGACCAAGTTAAGGTGGTCAGACATACAAGTTTTTTATATTTTTAAAAATTTGTAATAATAAATTCATAATTAATTATTTAATTGGAAAAATATTGCAAAAAAATATACATCACATCAGGACATGAGTCCTCTACTTATATCTAAAATATTATAAAAAATAATTATCATTTTACTGTGGTTAGGGTGGTTAGCCAGACACCTACTTCTTATGTTTTCCCTGAAATTTAAGTATTACTACATTGAAATTTTAAATTTTCACCAAATATATATATATTTTTAAATAAACTTACTAGTTTAGAAAATGCATTCAATTGGCTATAGATTTTATTCTTACATATTTTTGAAATAATAAAGATAACATATTCAAATTTTTATGTCAAGTTTCCTAACTTTGATTTTTCTGAATATTTTTCCACTCAAGGGCCTTTTTTTCCATGATGATCTTGCACATACCCATTATCCACAAAAATAGGGGAGATAGGAGAGGGTGCGAGTTTAATGTTAACATTGTCAGTTTCACTCTCTTGTGTTAGGAGACTCCCATAACTAGGACATTCATTGAATGAATGATGATCATGCTTATTAACTAAATTTTTCTTTGCAAATTTGGAGAAGATTGAAAGTAAATTTTTGACATAACAATCTATGCTAACTCAAAATGCAATGTAAAATTTTGAAATGAAATGAAATTTTTAAGTAATAATTGATTGATTATGATATGTAACAATATGAGAATACAAACTTGAAATTGAAACCATGCATGAAATGAGCTAATTTAGGCTAGATTTGATTAAATGCATGTTATAAAAATTTAACCAACTGATATAGCTAGGAAATGGCAACAGATAGAAGCCTAGAAAGGGTTTTTCAGCTCTATAAATGCAGTTTCAGGGGTCAAAAGGGTTTGCTTTGCCCAAGGTGGCGAATGAGTCTCAATATGGACTTTTAAAAGAGTTTTTAGATGTTTGGGGTGGTTTTTATGGTTTCTAAGTGCTATGACATAGACCAAAGTTAAAAATGAATTTTTTTTAGAAAATTTAAATGAATTTTGCTGCCAATAATGTAACCTAAATGCACTTTTCTATGAATGCAAAATTTGAAACCTATGATGCAAATGAATTCATGCAAGTCCTAAAGAAAGATAAATTCAAGATAGATGTATGATGAAGGACTCCAAATTAGACAAGAAATTATTCTAAATAAGGTTCAAAAAAATGAATTATAGATTTTTGGTTAGGGCTTATAGGCTACTCTTGCACTTGTAGGAATGTTTTACCTAAAAGAAGAGAGATAAATCCCACTCAAAAGTCTAGCTAGGTTCACTCAAATTAAGATGTGTGTGATGTTATTTATACTAAATGAGATGATATAGATGAAAATAAGATAAGTAATTGATTGATTATGAATGAAAAACCCAAGAAAAAAGTGATGTTTGAAAACACATTGTGTAATGCAAAAACACCTAGAAATGAATACAAATTGCAACAAAACTTGACAAAACTAAAAGTGTGCACTTGGAATGTGGACGAAGACTAGAAATGACATTTGAAATGCTAGTGATGCTGATTTTCAAGCTCAGTGGGACTCATTTTCCATTATGGGAGAATCAGTCCTAGTTCTATAAATTGTGTCAGAACTTATTTATGACAAAAGGGTATCTAAAAATGCAGATAACTCAAAATTGACCGAGAAGTGGGACTCATTCACCATTGATGGAGAATTAGTCCACTTTTGAATTTATAAATATTCAAAGGTGGAATCTCGAGCTCTTGGTCTTTACTTTAATTCTGTACATGTGTATGCTTCTGAAACTCTAATTTTTGAACCTGAAAATGAGTTTTTGTTCATATTTTGAATTGTTTAATGAAGAGAAGACTCGATAAACCTTGCAACTTGATCTACAGTTATTTTCAAGCTTTGAAGAGTCCTAAATCTCCAAACACACAAGAAGATCATAGAAGAAATCCTGAATGTTAGGGCATGGGGTTTGCCTTTGTCAAACCCCTTTTAGGTAATTAAACCAAAATGATGAAAGAATGGAATGAAACATGAAATAATGGAGTTTATTACCTTTACATGATGTTTGATCTTGAAATTCTACAACCAACATGAATAATCTGCCCTTGAATGTCTGAAATTTGATGTCTTAATGCCTTGAAATGATAAAACCCTAAGTTGCTTAACTTGAGATGGAAGATTGGTGGATGAATGAATGATAAGAGATGTGAATTAGGGCTCAAAGGCTTATATTTATAGGAATTTCACCTTATTTTCTTGTTAATACCTCATCAAAAGATGACATGAAGAAATAATAAACTTAAATTTCACTTTTTTCCCATTCAAAGATTAAAAAATGGGCCAAATGGGACTGATTCACCATACGTGATGAATGGGTCACACCTGGAGGGGACTAATTTTCCATGCATGGAGAATGGCTCCCAAAGGAGCCATTTTGATAGCTAGCATGCTAGGGGATAAGGAAATAATGTTTAAATTGCAACTTTGTTAGGTATTTGACCAATTTAATCCTCAGGATGCATAATATGGGTTAATAAGGGCCTATTAATGTTGATGCAAAGGTTAATTAGGGATTGGGACAAAAAATTCAATGTGAAAGTGTCATTAAATACACTTTACAAAACTAAAATGAGGTCCACATAGGCTAGAAAGGCACAAGAACCAATGTGAATGTGTAAGACACATTACAACACTAGATTAAAAGTAAGTTTATTTTACAACCCTTCTAGATTGATGTGAAGATGCAATTAAATATATTTTATAATGTTGAATGAGGGATAAATGGGTTTATTAAGTCTATAAAATTGTGAAAATTATTTACAAGACTTTACAACACCTTTACAAGACATCATTAAATGCATTTTATTCAATTTGCAAGAGTCAAAGACCTAGTGTGGATACATAAAATGCCTCACAAGACCCAAATCAAGGCCTCATTAAGTCAATTTATCATGAATTATTCTCATGTCAAGCAAAGGGTCCATTTTTCTATGGTGCACCAAGTTTTGGTTGTTTACAAGGGGATGTGTTTGAAGAACTTGGAGAAATGAACTCCGCTTAGTGATCATGGGTTGACTTGGAGCATGAGATGTTGTTGGTTATGGGATGGGTTGAAGGATGTTTTGGAAGGATGGTCTGAATGATACCGATGGCATAGTCCCAAGAGGTTGTTCCAAAATAGTGCTCACATTGTAATTAGAAGGGAGTTTACCACCTTCCTTTGCTAATGCTAACATGTATTGTGAAGGATTGAGTGTCATCATTGTGTTGAAAATATTGTGGTTTTAATTATTTTGTACTAGCTCCATGATTTCATCTTGGGACATCCCTCGGTAATTGTTGGTGACTTCCTCCACTTGGAAACCTCCTTCTTGAGGATTTTGACGTATTTAAGGAGGAATAAGTGGAAGGTTGATGGATATCTTAGAGTTGATTTCTATTTCAATTTGACTCAAATCACTTGAAGTGGATGTTTCTTTGTTTTCTCCTTGATATTCATGTGTCGAGATCTAGTTTGGACTGGATAAAATAAGGATATAAACATTTAAAAATATGGGAGGTAAACCTCTAACTCCTTAGGTTAGTCTAAAATTTATTTATAAAAAATAAAATCTAGGATGTTTAAGGATCAAATAACGGTGATGAGTTAAATGAAGGATGAATGATATGGATGTTTGAGGGTATGTGTAGGATCATCATGGAAAAAAAAGCCCTAAAGTGGCAAAAAATTTAGAAAAATCAGAGTTAGGCAACTTGACATAAAAAATTGAATAAAATATCTATATTATTTCAAAAATATGTAAGAATAGAATTTGTAGCAAATTGAATGTAGTTTCTAAACTACTAGGTTTATTTATTTCTTTTAAAATCTATTTGGTGAAAATTTGAAATTTCAATATAGTACTTAAATTTCATAGAAAAATAAGTAGGTGTCTGTCTAACCACCTAACCACAATAAAATGACAATATTTTTTTATAAGATTTTAGATATAAATAGAGGACTCATGTCCCGATGTGATGCATATTTTTTTGTATTTTTTTTCAAATAAATAATTAATTATGATTTTTTTATTACAACTTTTAAAAAATATAAAAAATCATACATCTAACCACCTTAACTTGGTCAAAACTTCATGAACTTCAATATTTGTTTTTAATCCTATATTATACAAAGCATAGAATGTGACCTGCTTTGGATTCAAAAAATGTGATACCGTTTGAAAGCTATAGATGTTTTTCAATCAACCTATCAATCAGGACTTTAGTCATAATTCAAATAGAAAATGAATAATAATTATTTATTAAATTCAAAGTAAAGAATAATTTATATTGGTAGAAAGCTGAGAATCTCCTTGAAAAACTCTTTTCGTTTCATTAATTTTGGGTAAAAAAAAGTCGTCAGCCACATACCCTACAAATACCCATCACATTGCCACTTTTTGGCCCATTGTGATCCTGTACATACCCTTGAACTCTTAAGAAATTTGGAGGAATACTATAGTTTTAGTACTTTTGGATTTGGTTTGGATTTAATTTGATTTGATTTGGATAATGGAATTATAAACCCCAAGATATTGGATGTTATCTTGGAATAAAATTGTCCACAAGGATGATAATTTAACTAAGTGTATGAGGAAGGATTCATTCACACACACTTAACCAAACAAGGTGATTTTGATTTTGATTTGAAGGATTACCAAAATTCTAGCATGAATGGTTTTTTGAAGGTTTTAATAGTTGTTTGTGAGATGGGATTTGATTGATGTTATGACAAGTGAAAGTGTTTATTTTGATCCTAGATGAACCTAGAGAGACTTTTGTTTACAAGCCCTAGGTATTGAAGAACATGCTATACACTTGAAACTTTCAACCCTACAAAGTGAGATACTCAAAGCATTGGAAGAGAGCTGGATTTTGAAAATAATAGAATGCATACAAGTTTGGGTTGTCCTTTGAAGCACATTTTTAAAAGTTAAAGAGCAATGTATCTCTAACTTGGTAAAATTTTGACTAACATTTCTTGAGATCTCTTGGACTAAGATTATTGTGACAATTGATAGAATTTGGTTTTGGGATTTTAATCTTGTGGGAAATCATTTGAACAAACACATGTATGAGGTTCAATTATCTTTTATCTTTGCTTAATGGATTCTTTTTACCCCATCAACACTTTTTTGCTTATCTTTTCAAACTAAATGTTTATGTGTCCACTCCTTTTCATTCCACAAGGTCCATTTTGTGAAAATCAAAGAATCAAAGGCATACTTTTCCTATGTTGACTTTAGAGAGAAAAAATTGAGATATGGGCCTAAATATTTAGAAGTCTCTAAGGATAGAATCCCTAAGGACAAGTAGTAATATGTGGACTTCTTCAAAGATATTTGTTCTTACAAAGGGTTTGAAGTTTTTATGAATTCTTGAATGTTTGTTTCAAAGTTTTGGATCCAAGAAAATTGTTTAACTAACTCACAAATTGCACAATCCCTAGGATGGAAAAGACAATATTTGTTGAGTCCCCACTTGGATTTTTCCAAACATTAAGACAAAGAAAACAATTAGACATTTGGTGACACTAGATCCCCTCCACAACACACACTTCTCAAAACCACCAACTACCAAAATCCTTAAAATAAAAAGAATAAAATGATTTATTTTGTTTCTAATTTGAATATTACAAATATGGGGCAGCCTCAGAATGATCATTCTTGTATCAAAAAATAGTAGGGATTTTGGCTTCTATACAAATTGGTGGTTAGTTAGGGTAATCGGGGACATGGCACCTTGAAAGAATCCAAAAGGATAGTAAAGGCTTTGTTGATCATCAAAGCTTGTGATGAACCAATAGTCTTGTGGAAAATTTAGTGAGTGGGGGACTAATTTGTGCCTCACTAAATATCTCCAATATTTTTATTGAAAGTTGGAGCTTTTCTTTGGGCTTTGGAGAAAAGGGTAGAAGGTAATGTAAACATAAAACATAGAAATGGTGATGCATTGACACTTTCACAACATTTCAAACCCAATCATTCGTATGAGTGATATAATTAGATAAAGAAGACCACAACCCTTGATTGTCAAAAAGAGAATGAACAACAAAAGTTAACAACAAGCACAGTGTAGACTTTCAAATCCTTCCACAAGTAGTGTTCATTAAGATCCAATCCAACATAAATATTTCTAAGGGTGACAAAAAAAATTCATAAATTGCATGAACTCTCCTTCCCAATACAACATAATATATAAAAAAAAACCCTTTAGAATAAAAAAGAAGTCCACTAGCATAATCCAATTTTAACAAGTTGGTATTCTACCATAACAGCATACAACATAGAAATCAGCCACTTAAACTATTTTAATTCAACTTGCAGACAAAGTGTTTCATTCAAAATGAAAACATAAAGAAAGAACGCTTGATAAAGGCCATAGATGCATAGTCTCAAAGATTTGTCCTTAATAATTTGTGCTTTAAATATCAAATGAATTTTAAAACAAAGGTTACATGCCAATCTAACAATAGTTTGAGCTTTAAAAGATATAACATACTAGAGAAAAGTATTTCTACAAATTTTACTCTTGAAAATAGTTCTAAGAAAACTAAAGAAACGTTTCCTCATCAAATGAAACTGAAACATGGAATCCAATCCTTTCATCTATTGCTATGTATCTTTTATAGTTGTAGAAAGAGGAAATCACCACCACAACACAAAAGTAATTACTGGTAGATGTTTGCATTTGATATCACACAGTCTGATCATCAATCTTTAGTTAAGTCACAACAATCTTTTCTCATCAATTATCAACTTCCTCATTAATGCTTTCATCTCATCATGGCACTGCATACATCTAATGAATCCATGGTCTACCTAAAAGAACATTATACGAGATATCATAAGGCATTACATGAATAGGAGTTTGCAAAGTAGCCACTCCAACTGTAATTGGAAGAGTAATTATACCAAGTGGTTGCTTTGTTGTATTATCAAATCCTTGAATATATACAAAATGAGTTTTTATTTGTGACTTGTCGAAACACAATCTATGAAGGAGATTCACACTATAGACATTAAGGAAAGAACCATTATCAATAGGGGTTCACTTTATCCTTATTTGATTGGATTGAGCAATGATCATGAAAGCTTCATTTTTTTTACACTTGCAATGGGGGGAGTTCACTTTGGTGGAAAACAATGTCATTGTTCAATCCTTGAATTATGGCTGCTATGTCATTTGGTTGTGCATTAGAAGGGATAGGAACTTGTTGGAAGGCCAATTGGATCATGTTGTGATGGTGAGCGGAGGCTTGAATAAGGTCCCACAATGAGATTTTTGCAAGAGTATTTTTTAGTTGTTCAACACGATTGTAATCCTTTCCACTAGGAAGTCCTAGTAAGATAGGTTTAGATGGGATGGGATTAGTAAAGGTAAGGGTGTGGGGGTTTTTTGTGGTGGTTGTGGATTATTTCTAGTGTTATATGTATGAGTAATGGTATTATAACTAAGCTACTGTGATACATTATTCTTAGATGGGTAAAGGACAAGTTTGGTTTTGTTTTAAGGTGGAAGTTTATGGGAATGGGAGTAAAGGATGAGTTGAGGTTGAATAATTTTAACATCCCTTAGCAAGTGAGATTCTATATCATTATTGTGGTTCTTTTCTTGCATCATGATATCCTTCCTAGGAGGAGGGTTGCGAGGAACTACAAACCAAATTTTCTTGACATTCTAAGGTTGGTTATCCTAAAAGGACATCATCACAAGTATGAGGATGATCAATGGTTGAGTTTTCTTGCCCAAGAAAGGTTTTTTTAAGTGAAAAGGGACAATAAAGATTCTTGTGACCATCATCAATTGTGTTTTCTAACAACAAGGTATCTTCTTCACAACTAGGAGAGATACTAGGAGAAGGACAAATATTGTTGTCATGATTACCTATGGTTGTACTTTCTTGTTTAAGAAGCATTTTCTGAGGTGAAGGGGGACAACTAAGATTATCATGACCCTTATTCGTTGCTTTTTCTAACATCAAAGCATCTTCCTTAAAACTAGGGGAGATAATAGGAGAACAATAAGTATGATTATCATGAGCATTTACAACATCATGCCTATGTTCTCAAATGTCTTCCAAAATAGGATAGATAGGGGAAGGATGATAAAGAGGGTTGTTGTAGATCAACACATCATCATTTATAATCTTATCTTTGTCAAATTTATCATCACAATGGAAATTAGGTAAGGTGATGTTTAAGAATGTGTCTATGATTTCATTCTCTTGTGCTAAAATATCTTCCCAAAGGGGATGAGGAGAAGGACCTACACAATCATCATGATTCTCTATTATTGTGTCTTCTTTCACCAAGATACCTTCATCACTAAAAGGATAGGTATTAGGAGAAGAAAAATTATGATAATGATAATTATCTATGTTTGTAAGATCTTCTATCACATTATCCACACAGATAGGGGAGATAGGAGAGGGTGTGAGTTTAAGGTTAACATTGTCATTTTCACTCTCTTGTGCTAAGAGACTCTTATAACTCGGAAACAAATTGAATGAATGACGATCATGCTTATTTACTATCTTTTTGTTTGTAAATTTGGAGAAGATTGAAACTAAAATTTTGAAAGAAAAATCTATGCTAACTCAAAATGCAATGTAAAAGGCTGAAATGAAATGTAATTTTTAGAGAATAATTGATTGATTATACTATGTAACATTATGAGAATGCAAATGTGAAATTTAAACCATGCATGAAATGATCTAATTTAGACTATATTTGATTAATGCATGTTACAAAAATACATCCAAGTAATATAGGTAGAAAATGGTACCAAACATAAGCATAAAAATAGGGTTTTTAGGGGTCAAAAGGGATTGATTCGCCCAAGGTGGCGAATGAGTCCCAATATGGACTTTTTTAGAATTTTTAGATTTTTTTAATGGATTTTGATGCTTTCTAAGTGATATGATGCAAAACTAAATAAAAAATGCAGAATTTCAGAAAATTTACATGAAGGTAGAAGCCAAAAATGCAAACTAAATGCACTTTCCATGAATGCAAAATTTGAAACCTAGCATGCAAATGAATTCATGCAAACCTTAATGCAAGATCAATACAGGATAGATGTATGATGAAGGAATCCAAATTAGACAAGAAATTATTCAAAAAATTGGGTTCACCAAAATGTAACATATATTTTGGCATGTATTTCTTTCTAGCACTTCTAGGGTTTTTCACCTAAACAGAGAAACAAGGGCCAAAATGCTCATTTTTAGACTCAAAATCAATGCAATATGGATGGAATATGGATGTAATATACATAAATTAAATGTTTGAATGCAATAAACTAATAATATTAATTGGTTAATGAATGGAAACTAATGAAACGAAGAGTTTTTGGAAACACATTGTGTATTGGAAAAATACTTAGAAATGAGCACAAATTGTAACAGAGCTTGACGAAACTAAAAGTGTGCACCTGAGATCTTGAAGGAGAATAGAAATTTCTTTTGGAATGTTTTTTATGCTGATTTTTAGGCTTGGTGGGACTCAATTTCCATTCTGGGCTAATCAGTCCCAGTTTCACAAAACTGTTCTTGAACCTGTTTCAGACAAAATGGTATCTAAAAATGTAGAAAACCAAAAACTAACTTTAGAGAGTGACTCATTCACCACCCATGGAAAATGAGTCAAAATTTTAATTTCATAATATTCAAAGGTGGAATCCAAAGGTCTCAGTCTGCACTTTGATTCCTATAGGTGTCAGCTTATGAAACTCTAATTTTAGAACCTAAAAATGAGTTTTTGTTGATATTTTGACTTTTTTAATGAAGAGAAGACTTTAGTAACCTTGTAATCTCATCCCTAATGATTTCAAAGCTTCCAATAGTCCTAAATCTACAAACACACAAGAAGAGAAGAAGAAATGTTGAATGTTAGGGTATGGGGGTTTGCCTTGGTCAAACCCCTTTTAGGTAATTAAACCAAAATGATGAAAGGATGGAATGAAACATGCAATAATGGAGTTGATTACCTTTCCATGATGATTGATCTTGAATTTTTGCAATAAAAAATGAATAAGTTTCCCTTGAATGTCTAAAAATTGTTAACTTGGTGACTTGATATGATGAAACCCGAAGTTGCTTAACTTGAGATGGAAGAATGATGGATGGATAATGAAGAATTAAAATTGTGTTTTAGGGTTTAGAGAGGTTATTCTATAGGAAATTCACCTTATTATCTTGAAAATTGGATCCCTAAGGTTGACATGTGAAAATAATAAAGTTAATTTCAAATTTTCTAGCTCAAAGGTCAAAATGGGCGAAATGGGACTCATTCACAACCCATGGAAAATGGGTACCACTTAGATGGGACTGATTTTCCATGGATCATGAATGGGTCACACAGGGGCTATTTTGATAGGTAGGATGCCAAGAGATAAGAAAATAAGGTTTATATTGTGACCGTTAGTTATTTGATCAATTTAAGCCTCGAGATGCAAAATATGAGTTAATAGGGGTCTATTAATGATGATGTTAATGCCAATTAGCACTTGGGACACAAAATTATATTTGAAAGTGAAATTAAATACACTTTATAACACTAAAATGAGGTCCAAATAGCCTAGAAAAGAACAAGAACCAATGTGAATGTGTAAAACACATTACAATAGTAGTTTAAAATTAATTTTATTTTACAAGCCTTCTAGATTGATGTGAGGATGTATTAAAATACATTTAATAATGTTGAATTAGGGGAAAATGGGTTCATTAAGTCTAGAAATGTGTGAAATTCCATTACAATATTTTACAACACCATTATGAGACGTCGTTAAAAGCATGTTATTCAATTTGGAAGGTCCAAGACATAGTGTGGATGTGAAAAATACCTCACAACACCAAATCAATTCTTCATTAAGTCTAATTTTTCATCAATTATTCCTAGGTCAAGTAGGAGGTACATTTTTCTATGCCACATTTAGCCCCCACTTTAGTGAGAGGATGAAATTGCTTCAAACTCACACTAAAGTAGACATTCAAGAAAGACTTGAGTGCATAGATGTAGATTACAAAGAATGAAAAATATCAGAGGAGGTTGTGCAAGCCCCTAAGATTCAAGATCCTAATTCAAATCATCAAGATACATAATCATGCAATTGAAAGAAAGAGAAAGATGAAAATGAAGAGGTGGGTGAAGCTTTGATCATTTTTCCAGCTAGTTGTGGATTACATCTAGGCTTTTTTGTTTGGAAAAAGATGTGTACTCACTCTGGGGAAATGAAACTCATGGTTGTCTGTTGGGTGAGAAAGCCCAAAAGGTGAAAAATAGACCCTAGTTTGTATGCACTCACAAACACATAGGTGGATATAGGGAAAGTCGTGCCTCAAAATGGGCTTCCTACTCAAAAATATCAAAGTTATACCATTTTGATAAATTTAATAAGGAACTACAAAAGAAAATGATTTTTTAGCTCTATGAGGTAAGAAAAGTTTTGTATTCTTGACACTCATAGACATTGTAAGTGCAAAATAATGTAAGGACTGTTCAAAGGGATTTTTCTTAATTCGTGCAGTGTCTCATCTTAGGGAAAATCATGCCAAATTTTTCCAAGTGAGGATAAGTGAAAATGATCTCAACTTGTTTCCAACAGAGGAAAAATGCAATGTCTCATCATAGGGAACATTGTGCCAAATGTGTCCAAGAGAGGAAATCACAAGAAAAATAAAATCATATAATGAAATGTGAGTAGTGATGTATGCCTCCACTTTAAAGTGGTTATGAACACCAATACTATGAGAAATTACTATAAAGTAGAGGAAGAGGGCATGGAATCTTACTCAGAAAGCCCTATGCCAAGTCATATGTTTGTGATGAGCTACATCATGAATAAAGGGTAGTATGCCATATGTGAGCCAACTTAAAGCATGTCCTCCACATTCCAATCTTGTTCTTATATGTTCATGAAAGGTTAATGCCTAGCCAATTGAGGCAATGACAAGTGACATACGAGGACAAGGCTACTAAACCCCTTTTTCCCACTAAGTGTGGGACAAAAGTGAGCCATTGAAATGATTGATTAGATGTAGGAAAGAGTGAAAATTAGTATCAATTAGAGGAATTAGGTTCCCCCACATGGGGAAGCATACCAAACTCTTTAAGATGTTGGATTTCACAACTTAGAGCCTTACATTCATTAGTGGAGTGACCATGAACTCTATCATATGCACAAAATGAAGTCTTATTAGAACATTTCTTTTGAGTTCTAGGAGGGATCAAGTGATCTTGGAGGAGTCTCAACAAGATACCCTCTTGATTAATGGTAGAAGGTGGTCTTGTGGTTTGTGTCAAAGATGCATCTTTCTTAGTAATAGATTTCATACTTATGCAAGATTATTTAGATTGTGAGATTTTCTTCTCTCTATTAAAGAAGGATATAAAATCTAACAAACTCAAATCATGAGCATTTTGCAAGATGGAATTGACATTAAGAAAAGGTGTAGTTGTATGTTGCATGTTTGTTTAAGGATGATATTCAAGACCACTAGTGTGGAGTCGTTAAGGATGGAAAATTTCTAATGATGATTTAGGAGTGTGTTGTGTGAAATTTTTTATGTCGAGTGAAGGCTTGGAAATATCTATAATAGGAAAATAACCAAGACCATGAGTCAATTGTTGTGTGTTAGGCTCTATAGGGTTGTAGATACCTTCTTGTCAAGCACCACATCCTTTTCCACTATATCCAATTTATTTCATGAGGTCATAACCTTTTCCAAAAAGTTGCTTCATTGTTGTAGAATTTGGTGGTTGTTCATTATTGTGTTCATCAAAGCTTGTTTTGTATGTTGTATTTTATTCCAAAGTAGATGAGATAGATGGTTGAGAAGATTGTGATGAATTTTGAGTTGTCTAGTGGTTGGTTATGCTTGTTTCTTATCTTTCTTTTGTGTGAGTATGTATTTTCCCATAAATGGTGGTGTGAATTCTAAGGATCCCCAATCATCTCCAAATAATTTAGAAACTGATTCCTCATTGTTTTGTTCAATTTCAAGAGGGTCTATATTGTATGTTGGAATCAATGTTTGTAGAGGACTTGTTCTGCTTTTTCAAGGTGAAAAAAAAATTTAGGCTCAAGGTCTGCTTCAACTTAATAAATGTTATTGTTAAAGACATATTTCATTATACAATGAAGGGTTGAAGGCACTACATTCATCTCATGAATCCATGGTCTTCCTAAAAGAATATTATATGAAATATATTGAGGCATGACAAGAATAGAAGTTTGTAAAGTAGCCACTCCAATTTTATTAGGAAAAGTAATTAAACCAAGTGGTTTCTTTGTTTTATTATCAAATACTAAAATAGATACAAAATTAGGTACTATTTGTGACTTTTCAACACACAATCTATCAAGGAGATTCACACAACACACATTAATTGTTGAACCATTATCAATAAGGGTTTGCTTTATCCCTATCTGATTGTATTGATAAATGATCATGAAAGCTTCATTTTGGTTTTGAATTTCCAAAGGGGGGAGTTCTCTTTGGTGGAAAACAATGTCAATGTTCAATCCTTGAATTATGGCCACTATGTCATTTAGTTGTGCATTAGGAGGGACTGGAACTTGTTGCAAGGTTGATTGGATAATGTTGTGATAGTGAGGGGAGGCTTGAATAAGGTCCCATAATGCAATTTTAGCAGGAGTATTCTTTATTTTTTCAACAATATTGTACTCCTTTCCACTAGGAAGACCTGGTAATATAGGTTTAGATGGGATTGGATTAGGAAAAGGTAAGGGTTTTGGGGTTTTCTGTGGTGGTTGTGGATTATTGGGAGTGTTATATGTATGAGCAATGGTATTATAACTTAGATACAATGATACATTATTCTTTGGTTGGTTAAGGACAACTAGTTTAGGTTTGTTTTGAGGTGGAAGTTTATGTTAAGTGGGGTAAAGGATGAGTTGAGGTTGAATAATGTTAAAATTCCTTAGCAAGTCAGAGTCTATATCATTATTGTGGTTCTTTTATTACATCATGATATCCTTCCTAGGAGGAGGGTTGTGAGGAGAACTACAAAATGAATTTTCTTGACATTATAAGGCTGGTTCTATTGAAAGGAATTCATTGCAAGTATGAGGATGATGAATGGTTGAATTTTCTTTAACAAGAAAGGTTTTGTTAAGTGAAAAGGCAAAATGAAGATGCTTGTGACCATCATCAACTGTGTTTTCTAACAACAAAGTATCTTCTTCACAACTAGGCAAGATACTAGGAGAATGACAAATGTTGTTGTCATGATTACCTATTGTTGTATTGTCTTGTTTAAGAAGAATTTTGTGAGGTGAAGGAGGACAACTAAGATTCTCATGACCCTCATTGGTTGTTTTTTCTAACATCAAAGCATCTTCCTTACAACTAGGGGAGATACTAGGAGAAGAACAAGTACGATTGTCATGAGCATTTACAATGTCATGCATTTATCCTTGAATGTCTTCCAAAATAGGATAGATAGGGGAAGGATAATACAGAGGTTTGTTTTAGACAAAAACATCTTCATCATTTATAATCTTATTGTTAGCCTCCTAAAATGATTTCAATAACCAAGCCCTTCCAACCATGATTCAGAGATTGGACATCTAACCTGAATGGTCACCTTAATCATCATGAAGGTACATTTACTTTTTCAACCTAGGGACATGAAATTGAAATGGGTTAGCATAGTATGTACACTATGAACTCTTAAGTATCCATTTATAACCTATAGCTAAGAAACACAATGCTAAAAGTAAATTGTGGAAAGGAAATAAAGAAAATGTTGAGTATCAATCAACAACTATGCCAAACTTAAATTTATAACAGGAATAAAAGATTTGAGCAACAAAAAGGAAATACTTTGTCTACTTTGGCTACATGAATAGACACATAATGGACTTCTAGTGGCTACAAGAATAATCAATGCCAAATTTTAAATAAGTACAAAACGAAAGATGATAATTAAACTAATTACTCTAAGGAAAGGATTACTCACCAAGTGGGCCCCCTTGGATGAGTATCCACTAAGACTAATGTCAACTCCAATGCTCAAACTCAAATTTTCATCTCATTCATTGGAAAAAATATAAACAGAGTAACAATATGGCTATATTGAATAGTAGAAAATGCTAATACACTGTCAATGTCATTTGCCAACAACAATCAAGAACTGTGAATCCTTAAGATTCAAATCCTTATTTATTCTACAAGATAAACAGGGCTGTCGAATCCCAATAACTAAGAGGAAACCACTTAGGGAAAGCAAGGAAAGAGTGGCAGAGCAGTTACATCTGAAGGGAATCCAGTCAGACATGTTTGTACAAATGTGGACTTAGTGTTGTAGTAATGCCCACGATTGCTCAATGCCATGAATAAAAGGTAGTTATATTTGACTATCATGGGGAATCCACTACCATCCTCAGTTGAATCCTTTCAATGATTCCATTGCATGATCATCTAACAGTTTCCTTTCTCAACTTAGCATCCACAATTGATGTCCTATAGAACAAATGTCAGTACACATAATAATTGAAAATCTATAATCACCTTAAACAACATTCATCAACCATGCACAAATTCGATATAAATAATCCATATAATATGACGATTTCATTAAAACTTCACAGAGGGGGAGTTAAACCCAAAGTCAAAGTTTTACATGAGACATTATGCAAATATTAACACTTAGATACTAAAGTTCATGATACTTCCAGCAAATTGACTATAATGCTACCCAAAATCTGACCAAAAACTAGGCTCATCATTCCCCCCAACCTAACATCTTGATGGTCCTCCAACAAAGGAAGGGGTGTTCTTTTTCTTAGTCAAGGCTCTAAAGTTCACAACTACAAATTTTCCAACATCTGTTGTTGCAATACATGAGCCTGGATCCTAGTAAAATCCTCCCAATCTATCAATTTTTTTCCATCTTTTCCTTTCTACAACAATGTTGTATTGGTAGAATCTGTAATTTGGTATTGGCCACATGAGAATGGGTGGCTGGAAAGCTAGGAGAAGCTAGAATATCCCCTCTGTTCTACCAATATGGATATACTTGTCAATCCTCTTCAATGTTGTATCATAATTGTGAATAGAGTGGGGTTTGGCTTGCTTTAACTCATCTATTAAATTATTCCATCCTTGAGCTAGATATCCTCTTACAAGCATCTCTTTCACTATTATTTTAACTTCATACTTAGTACAAATGGCTTCAATCCAAGGCATGATTCTATTACCATAGCTCAGTCTAAGAAGCATCCTAATCCATTCCATGCAAATATCCTTTGGGTTTCTTAACTCAACCCTAATGGGTAAGGGGATATTGGATTTCGTCTTCCTATAAGCATTGTTCTGCTTACCCCAATTAATTTCATTTTATGCCCAGGACATAAATGCTCTCAGCTGAATATCCCCAACATATAGTATTGGGCTCCAATCATGATCCTGTGTAAAAGCATAATTGTACAAATAAAATTCACATAATAGATTTTTCATCTTAGGGGAAGTAATTATTAAAGCATTAAAGAATTTAGTAGGGGTTTCAATGGAGGGGTTTAAATCTGAAACAATTTTTAATAATCTGAAAGAGAGATATTTTTATTTCAAGTGTAGGGCATAAACCCTTGGAGGAGCTCTACATTCAAGAATTTGTGGCACGAGGGTCACAGTGTCATCTACTTTCTTCTTTAAAGTAGCAATTTCCTCATTTTTCTCCTTAATAATCTCATCCCTCTCTTGGATTTCCTTTTTCACTTTCTTCTTCTCTTGTCTCCATTCCCCTTCCCTCCTTTATATTTCTTTCCACAAATTTAAAATGTTTACATGCATCATAAAATTAGGAGGGTTGTGATTCCTACCATTTTTTTGTTGATTTATATTCCCCATACAACACTATCTTCATATCGTCTAGCTGTCTAGTTGTCTGTGGCTATTGGAGTACAATTTCTTTGCCCCCTCCTTGCTGTAGGACCTCTGGCTCCTGTTCTTGGTTTTTCTCTGGTTGTGGCTGTAGGAACTCCTACTCATCCTCAAATTCTTCTACAATATTGGCAAGATCTACCAATGTTACCTTTGTTGCCTCCCCACATAT
This sequence comes from Sequoia sempervirens, assembly GCA_007258455.2. Classification (NCBI taxonomy): domain Eukaryota; kingdom Viridiplantae; phylum Streptophyta; class Pinopsida; order Cupressales; family Cupressaceae; genus Sequoia; species Sequoia sempervirens. Next base: position 728,728,296 of record VDFB02271358.1, on the reverse strand, counting down.
TTCCTCTTCATTCTCTTGTTCTATTGAAGCTTTGGTGTGCACACGTGGTATCTCATCATTCCTAGAGCTTTCTTGTGAATGTAAACAAAAGGCTATCCCAACTGGTTTTGACTCCCTAGAGGTGCTTGCACATTTTCCCTTGGCTATAGGATGAATTAGGCCAGCCTTTATCTTCCTAGCACTCGGTACCTCTTTTTCCATAGGCTGGTCTTGCAATTTTTCCTTTTCTTTTGTTAGTTCAACCTCTTTTCTTCGTGCCCTAGTTCTCATTAGGGTTTGTAGGGGGACATCATCATCAGAATCAGATGAAGAGCTTACTTTTTTTTAATGTTCTATTTCAGAGGAATTAATGTTTATGGCTTCTTTTGCTACTACTAGAGGATTCATACTAGAACTAGTGCCAAAAGTTGAAGCACCAGGGGTGGCTTTGGCTATGCTTAAGCTTCTGCTAGACCTACGAGATTGAGGTATGGCCCTAGGTGGCAAATGCTCAACATTGAAAAACTCTTCCTGGCGGTAATTTTCATTAACTTGAACAAATTCTTCCCAAGTCATTCCAAATGCATCATGCAAATATTTCTTAACTAGCTATTTTATTAAGGAAGGGTGGGAGACAGAGTTATCCCTACATTTCTATGTTTTGACTGCCATGATAGAGAGAAGATTGTATAGGAAATTGGGGCACATTCATCCTCCTCCCATGCCTCATGTGGCTCAAGAGCTAGGAATGTATTGAATACAAGTTTGGAAAATGTCTCTCATAGATGATATACCTTATAATGTGGACAACTTCCTACTTCCATGGTTTAGAAAAAGAAATTATTTTTGCACCTTTCTATTAAATGCTAATTGGTGGATCACCACGTACCATAAATTCTTCTATGGCCGACCTGGCATCCCTAGAGGAAAGGTAATTTTCTCCATTAGTAGGTAACCGTGAAACTTCTACAATTCTCTCCTTTGTTGCCACAACTTCTAATCCTTTTATGGTGGCTTTTCCTTTTGAAAATGTCTAGGAAAATTCAAGGGCAATGGCTTCAACAAAGCCATCTAGCCTCATGAAATAATCAAACCATCCACAACATTGGAATTCTTCCAGGCATTGTGCATCTTACAACAAAATGTCATGAACTGAGGGCTCATTCTGAATTAAACCACCTCCCATTGTCTAAATAATTTTTTTCTCTACAATTTTTGTTATGAAGACCACCACCTTTCTACTAAATTTTTATTGCCAATGCTAACTGGATTATTTTTTTCCTTTACTTTTACCATTTACTACGTATAACTCAAGGTTACAACAAGGAAATTAAGGAATTATGGTGGAAAAAGAGATGATAAATGAGAGTGATAATAGAAAAAATTGGTGGCTTAGTTAACATCACTTGACACATGCGAGCCAGATTTTCAAATCAGCTTGTTTAAATTTTTTGGTATAGCCACAATATGATTTGACAGATAGGAAGTATATTTGCCTCTTTTATTCCCCCTCCAAACCCAAATTTGGACATCAATCTGCACATTGAGAAGGGAGTGATGATTTAAGATACTATGTAATCACCTACAGTAACATGTCATGATTAAATAAATGTGCTTACAAGGTAATTAAGAGATAATAATTATTGTGTACATACCTTAGTGTGCAAAGGATGCGGTACAAATATTGTGGAGAGAAAGTACTATTGTGCCTTTTTAGAAATAATTGAGCAATTAATGAAAGTGACGTGAATTAAAGTGAGGTAGAATGAAATGATGGAAGAGAGAAAAAGGTGATACAGATGGATGAATGGGTGGATGGGTGAAGAAATGGATTTCCATTAAATTGGAAATCTTTATTATGAAAGTATGTACCTTAATTTAGCTGAAAGATGGGATGCCAGGTCCACCTCTTTTGGTTGTAGGAAGCTCATGTACAGGATGATGGGTGAATTATTGCAAGAGGTTGGCTCAAGTAACTCGAGTCAAGCAAGGCCAAAGGTGGTGATCTAAACAACTTTACTAGGAAAGATTTTAGTAACTTCATATGGTACCAGCCACCTTGTCTAAGTTTTCATAAACTTGGTCCCTGAAGGGTGAAGGAAAGTGATCTTGCTTGGTGGCATCATTAAATTTTCTATAAGCAACACAAACTCACCATCTTCCTTTATTCTTTAGCATGATTACTAGTGTAGGTGTCCACTAGCTATCTAAAATAAGATAGATGGATTCATCATCTATCAATTTATGGAGTTCTGATTTAACCATTCTACTCAATACAGGGTATATTCTTTGTTGAGGTTGTCCTACTGGTTGACAATCATCTCTGATGTAGATCCTATGGATTTAGGCCTTAGTATCTAGTGCCTCCATATCATCTGCATGCTAATGAGACTTCAGAGAGTTTGTTGCTACAAGAATAGTGTCTACGGAAAGAATAGGTAGAAGTGTTTTGACCAAAGTAGAAGATGACGCTTTCTCTACCACATAATGGTTCTGAATTAACTATATAACATTTCATCTTTGTCTTGAAACTTGAAGAGATGATTTCTATTTAACATCCTGAGCTACATTACTAGGTCAATTTCCTCGGCCTTTTCACCAACTTGTAGCCATACAAGACCCTCTTCATTATGGGTCAACTGAATAGGAAGATAAAGAACATGCTTTTTAGTACTCCTACCACTATAAATAGTCACATTCCCTAACCGACACCCAATATAAGAATTTTTTGTTGCAAACCATGACCTTCCAAGAATGATAGGATGATCAGGCTTCCTAGTAAATCTATCAACAAGTTGTAGGACAACAAGAGTAGGTCTTATGTTTACAACATTTATTTGTTGTAGGATATCCTTAGTGATTGTTGATCCTAAGTCAATTAGGAAATTCTTTAATTGGATTCCATTGATAACAACTACTATCTCAAGAATTTCTAGGTCATTATACTTGGGATTAGTCACTTTTCCAAATATGATTTTAGTGAGTTGGCCCACCACCTGAACTATAGTTGGGTCTTTCTTTCTCATATCCGTCTTTTGAAGAGAAGCTTCTTTGATAGTTGTGCCATATATTGGAACATCTTGAAATAGGGGTGTTTGAGCACATGTATGCCCCAGTTGATCCATGATGTCAAAAGTTGTATCTTCCTTATCTTCCTTATGCTTGGTAACTCCTAATCCCTGAAGAAATGGTGTCGCTTATGCAGTCTTCCTGGCTAGAACTGGTTCAGGATTTCTAGGTATGGTAGGCTGAATGAGACTTTTTAGAGGTTCCTCTTCCTCTTGCACAAGTACCTCAATGGTGGAGGATGTGGAAGGAATTAATACAATATTTCTTGAATGCAAGTTAATATCACTTATACACACAACACACGGGTTCAAATCAACAAGGTATATTGGTTGTGGTTGTGGTGTGTTAATTGGGTAAGGTGAGGGCTGAGTTGGTGGCTAAAGTATATTGGATCTTGAATTAGCAAGTGGAGGTGTTATGGAAGGCTTTTGGGATTGAGAAGATGGCTACATGCAACTGATTGCTTAGTTTGGTACAAAAGAGGATAGTGGATCTGGTAACATACCTTGTCTTGGAACCCAAGGTTTCCTCTATGCAATAAGGTAGACTTGATCTTCCTTAGTCTGCAGTGGTTTGAACTCAAGTGGAATCTATTTGTTAGTTATCATCTTGCATCTTCACTTCTTCTTCTCCTTTTTTCTACAATGAGAGCAGTATTTTGTTAGTGTTGCCCCTACCTCTTCATGTTTTTCTTTGGCCTAAAGTGTATCTAGCTTGGTGGCTAAATTGTGTGTAACATCCTACTTGAAATTTTCCAATGGATTAGTGATCTCCATCCTTAAAATTCCACTGGTACATGAATTACCCACAAAATATTTTAAAGTTCTTTCGTCTTTTGAAGTTGTTCTAGAATAGTTCTGACATATTTGCTAGATATCTTCCCACGAAACTTGGTTGATATCTCCTCATGCCATTAGGTCCAAGGAATTAGTGTAACTCTCTTTGATTCCTTTTAAGAAAAGTAGCTTATGCGATTCTTCATTGGGTGTATAATGTGGACATTTTAGGAGTTCCTTGAAATGTAATCTTCCAAGCTCTACTCTTCTTTATGCTGCATCATGAAGACATCACCTCCTTTTATACACTTTGAGAGAGGACTTGATAAAGGATAAAAAGGTGATGTTTAGATGAATTATAATGAGGAGAGTCTAGAAAAGTGTATAAATGTGTTACAGCACTTCACAACACCTTCGTAAGACATCATAACTTGAATTTTAGGACCTAATGTGAATTCTTAAGTTACATTGAAATATTAAATCAAAGCAAAATAAGTCAAGCATTATGAGAGAAAGGCCTAAAAGACCATGAAGATTTCAATGATCCATATTTCTATGGTACATTTAGCCCCCACTTTAGTGAGAGGATGAACTTCCTTCAAACTCACACTAAAGTAGCCATGCATATTGAGAAGGATCCAAATGCACTTATGCTAGCAAGATGGATGTTCAAGCCCCTAGATAAGAATAAGGGAACACAAGTGTGAAAGAGAATGAGAGAGAGAAGGGGAAAATGAAAATTTGTATCAAGCTTCAATCATTTCTTCAACTATTTGTGAATCATATCGAAGCTATTTGTCTAAAAAAATGAAAATGTATACTCACTCTGAGGTGAAAAAACTCATTGTGGTTCACTGGGTGAGAAGTACCAAAATTTGAGAAACATATGCTCAAGTGGTATGTACTCACAGACAATTAGGTGGCTACGTGGAAATTTATGCCATGAAATGAGCTTCCTATTGAACCATACCAAACTTATACCTCCTGATAACTTTAATAAGGAACCACAAAGGAAAATGTTGGTTCATGCTTCATGAGACAAGTAAAGCTTCCTATGCTTAGAACTAATGAAAAAATATGATGGTACCATAGGAATGAAATCTGTGTTATACAAGGTGGCCATATGAACCCAAAAATGAAAAATGTAAAAGAAAGTTCAAAGGAATCTTGTTAAGTTCATGCGAGCTCTATCACTTAGGGAACAATGTGTCTCATGTCTCCAAGAGAGGAACAATTAAAGAATAGTATATTCACAACTTAGGGGATGTAGTGCATCACATCAGGCCACTAAAAGGAATGTAATATGATAAGATAGATCACACTTATGAAGGACATCACACCCAATGTCATCCAAAAAATGACAAATGCATCATATGAAGTGACAAGGCTACACTAAGAACCAAGAAAAAGAGAATGGTAAATAAATTATGCCAATGTATGCCCCCCACTTTAAAGGAGTTTCTACACACCATTCTATGAGAAATTACTTTAAAGTAGCAAAGGAAAAATGCAAAAAGAAAACAAGACATGGGAGCCAACTTGGAAATCCCCTACATGCCAAGTCATATGTTTCCATGTAAGGCTGCTTCATGTAAATGAAAAAGAAAACAAAATAAAAGGAGAGCTTTCCCCTAGAAAGGAACTCACCAAACACATAAAAGATCTATGAATGTGGGGTAAGTATGTTTGTTTCTGCAATGTGCTGATTAAAGAGCTCAAAACTGTCATCATTCCCCAAAACACATGGAAATGGAAGAATGACACAAAGAGGGTGAAAACAAAAGATTTTTTTTTTCTGGGACAACATGGAAGAGACATTGCAGTCTTAACAATTTTCATCATCCCCAAAAGGAGAAACACAAGTGAAAAGAAAAAGAAAAGGAAAAACTTTTGGGTGAACATGAAGGATACATTTCAGTCTCGATGCCTTGCATCATCCCCAAAATGAAAAATGCAAGAAAAAACAAAAGTAAAAAGGGACCATTTGGGTCAACATGGGAGAGATATAGGTAATCTCAACTCTTTGTGTCATCCCCAAAGGGAAAGCACAAAACAAAAGAGAAAAAGAAAATATAAAATATACGACATATAGAAGTATAGAGGTACAAATAGAAGAAGTGCACAAAGAAAGAGAACATCAAACAAACATTATGGGAGAACATGATATGCACCAACAAACACACCAAAGAAAAGAAAAGGAAAAGGAAAAGAAATGTAAAAGGCTAGCAAGGAAAATGCAAGTCAAGCATCTAACAAGTCATCCACTACCCAATTAGGTTCAGTGTATTATGAGGCTGGTTGATTGTCCAAAGGGAGAATTGCAAGTGTCAAACTAGGGGAAGTACCAGGTTCTTCACTTGGTGTACATAGTATATTTATCATTTAAGCTCATGGAAGATGAAAATAAAAATTTAGATTGTTATGCACTTCTTCATTGATTTTAGAGATCTCTTGATCATCATCATCATCATCATCTAAATAAAGGGTGTATCAAGAGTTGTTGTTGTTGTATCAGATCATTTTGTTGTGATGGTTGTGTCATATTATCTTGTGGCAGGTCAAGAGGAGGGTGATTAGGTATTGCTTCTATCAAAGGAAAAGGTTGTTTTTCTTTTTTTTCTTCCATTTGTGACTAACAAGTAAGGAGACGTTGACGTTGTCTATGCTCCCTAGCACCACAGTTTCATTTAATTCTATGTTGTAGTTGTTGAGGTGTAAGAGTGGATTGATCCATCATAGGCTCATTTTATTCTTGAGGAAGAGGAATGGAAGGAACAAAAGGATATGGGTCAATCAATTTCTCTTTGGCTTTATAAAATTATTTAATGTGAGGTGGCATGACAAGGTTGGTTTCATTATCTCATGGGCATTCATATGATAAAGTGGAAGTGTCTATGTTTGGTTGCTTGTGAGGTTGCATTATTTCTTTAGGTTTTGATTCAGGTTGAAGCATTGTGTCATCAAGGATAGGAGTAGCAGAGGTGGATGGGGAAATGTGGTGAAGAGACAATTTGGCTATTAATTTGGCTTTGAACATTTGATAGAAAATGAAAAAGAAGTATTTTTGAGGGGTGATGGATTCCATAGGTTCAAGCCAAAGGGCTTCTAAGGAAAAAATACCTTTAGAAGAAAATGGATTAAAACCACTATGGTGTATGGTAAATACCTCATTTCCATGTGGAAACTTTAAAAATTTGTGAACAACTGAAGGGAAAACTTTCATTGAGCAAAGCCAAGGAGGACCTAGCCACACAAGAAATTGATTCGATTGTGGAAGAATAGAAAGTGTTACATCCAAAGTTTTGGGTCCTATATGTAATGGGAGTATGATTGATCTGATCGTTGATCACACAAAACTAGTATGTTTTTTAATCCATGTCTTTGGTTTATCACAATTAGCTTGATAGAGATTGTGTAATACTAAAAATTATTCTTTGATCACATTCTCTCCACAAGTGGGATCTATTAATATCCCATTGGTGGGATTATCATAGATCTGACCAGCTATGTAAAGAGGACTATCAGGAAGATTCTTAAGTATATCATGAGAAGAAAAGGTAATATCAAGAGGTGTTTTTGTTGGGACCTTACGAGGGATAATGTCTATCGTACCCATGAGTTCATCCATAGGATTAACTTGGGAAACATTTGGAGTAATAACATGTTCATTATTTGTATCAATCTTCATCACATTTGTGTTTGAAGGTTCACTAGCTTTGAAAAATGAAACATTATGTTTTGGAATGGGGTTGGTAAAAAATTGTAAATTCTAATTGGTGGATGGAACAGACTTATTTCCTTGATCATTGGCACCAACAATGGACAAACATCTAGAATCATTGAGGTCTTGAACTAAGTGTTTGAAGCACTTACATTTTTTAGTGTCATGTCTATTTTGGCAATGAAAATGACAATAATAATTTGGTTTATAAAGGTGCATGGTAAAGGCTTGGTGGTATCAAGTGGTTTAATGGTAGGAAAAGTGATCATCTGGTGTTGTAGCAGTTGATTCATTGTGTTATGGAGAGTATCAGTAAGAGGGTAAATTATCTCTTTGGGTCCCCATAGGTAAAGGGCACCACTGGTTTAATAGTTGCCACTTGATTTTGAATAGGTCGAGTTGGTTGTGGAGAAGGGGAATTGAACTGTAAGAATCCTCAATTTGTTTTTTAAATTTTTGCACATTGTTTTAGTTACTTTGTTCATATTTCTTAGCTTGGTTAGAAGTGGACATTAAATCACAACTAGTAACCAAGTTGTGATAGTCACAAAAGGTCATGCATAAATACATGAATGAAGGAAATTTCATCATAGTCACCTTATCTTGAAGGCGAGTGTGAAATTTTTTGATAAACATCTTTTGAAGATGTGAATCAAGAATCTTGTCATCTACTTGAGCATACAACGACTAATAATGTGAAATAAAGTCAATTAATTTTTCATCCACATGTTGTTTACATCTCATTAATTCAACTATTGTCTTTTTGGGAGTCATATGGACTTGGAAATTAAATATAAAGGCATAAACAAATTCATTAAACAATTAGATTGAATGATTATTTAAGTTTGAGAATCACTCCAATGCAGTGTCCTTTAAGGTCCTAGGAAATATTTCAGCTAATAGTTTATTGTCAAGGAAAAAATCATTGCATAATGTTATATAGGCATTAACATGACTATTAAGGTCTCCTTTATCCCCGTACTTCTCAAAATAAGATCTCTAGAGATAATGGGATACTAGACATGGTATGTGGGTGGAGCATTTTTACTTTGGATTATGGTGGATAATTGTTGTTGCATGGATGAAATGGTGTTAAAGAGTTGTGTAATGAGGGGGTTGGTGTAAGTGGTATGAGGTGGAAGAGAGAATGGTGATGGAGTGTATGTAATGTTAGAAGTGAAGGGGACATTAAGATGGGTGAAGGTGGAAGAGGGAACATTCGATGTCACAAAAGACCTAGTAATGCTAGTTGGAATAGAGGAAGGTGTCACATAACAAACCTATTGCATGGTTGTTGTAACTTTAGGAGTGGTATAGGTTGGTATGGATGTGATGGTTGAAGGAGGAGGAATGTAAGATCCTCCTTGGCTCACAACAATGTATGCTAGTTGGGAAGTGGAAGGAACATGTTTTTTGTATATCTCAACAATTCTTCTCATAACTTGTAAGCCATCATCACTTTCATTAAAGTGATGAAGGTTTTTTATGGTAGGTATGGTAGTGGTGGAAATGTTCTCAAGGGATAAATCTTGTTGTAAATGTGCAAAATCCTCATGAATACTAATGACTTTATCTTGCAGAATTTGATCTATTTGTGTGTTAACATGCATTGTATGTGAAGGTAAAGATGAATTAATGGTAGTATCCATGTTGAATGTACCATTTTCCATACTAGGAGTAGGAGCTCTTGAGATACCAAGGTCCATAACAAAAGTGCTATCGCGGGAAGCCATGAGTCTAGAACTTTGTCTCACTAAAGTATTATCAATAGGGAGCCAAACACTCATAAAAGTACCACAAAAGATGGGGTGAATGCAAATACAATGCAATATAGGAATAATAAAATGAAAATAATAGGAATTTTGTAATATGAAATAGAAGGAAGTAACAGGAAATAAAAATGCAAGAAATATTGTGGAAATGCTAGAAATTTTAGAATCTAGAAAAATGCAGCTCTATTGATTCACCCAAGGTGGTGAATGAGTCCAATTATGATATTTTCTTGTGTTCTTTAGAAAAATAAAAATTATTTTAATGCTTTTCAGATGCAAAATGAAGATGTAAATGCATATTTTCAACTTTTTAATGATTTGAAATTCCAAAATGAAGTCTATATGATTCTTTCACTAATGCAATTTTAGAAATCCTAGGATGCAAAAAGAAAAACAAAACCTAATTGAATGTTGAAGCAAAGGAAACCTAGGATACAAGATGCAACTGAAATTAGAAAGATAATGTGTTCAATATGTAGGTTCACCAAAATAAACCATCAATTTTAAGGTGTTCTATGTTCTTATCTTGCACTCTTAGGTCTTTTCACCTAAAAGGAGAGAGATAGAACCCCAAAATTGAGGTGGTTCACTCAAATAATGGAATGTATGATGTTATTATGACTAAATGCATTAATCTAAATACAAATAAGTAATGAAATTGACTTGTTATGAATGTAAAACTAATGAAATATGCAATGTTTTTAAATACAATGTGATATGCAAAAAAATAATTAAAAACATAAACTAATGCAAACAAAATTGAATGAAGTTTAATAGAGTGAACTTGGAAGTTGAATGTTGATCCTTGAAGGTTTTGGAAACTAGCAGAAATCAATGTTGATCTCCAGTGGGACTCATTCACCACTGATGGTGAACTAGTCCTCCTAATAGTAAAAGGACTTGAAACTGCTTTCCGACTGTCGAGAATTGAATTCTAAAAAAATCAAAATTTCTAGCCTATAGGTGGGACTCATTCACCACTGATGGCAAATTGGTGCTCCTCAAAAATTCTACAAATTCAAAGGCCAATCCTATAGGTCCAAATCTACACTTTTCTTCTTATGGGGTTGATGGATCAAATCTATAAAAAATGGGTTGTAGGTTGTCCTCAATCTTGAATTAGGGATTAGTTGACTTGAAACACATTTATGACTTATTTACCACTTTCCAACACCTATTTTCTTGACAAATCTACATACATATTCTACAAAAAAACATGCAAAAGGGGGAAAATGGTTAAGGGTTAGAGTATAGGGATTTGCCTTGGTCAAATCCCACTTTGGTAATCAAACCCTTAATAAAGAAATGAAATGAAATGAGTAAGGAATGATGAATAAACAACATGAAAATGTCATCAACTCACCAAAAATCTTGTTGTAGAAGTTGAAGATATTGAAATGGCTACTCCAACATGCTTGATTGATTGCTTCATTGGATGATGCTTTGATGCATAAGTGGTTGAATGAGATTGAATACTTGAATAAACTAGTGAATGAATTCGGTGTAAAATGGATGGAAAAATTCTTATTTATACACAATTATTCCCTAATTATGCAATAATACATTAGCAAAGATCAACATAATGTATTTTTGAATAAAAACCCGAAAGAAAATTTGAATTATTTTGAATTTGGAGCCAAGAGGGACTCATTCACCACCCATGGTGTATGGTTCCCACTCTGTGCTTGTAAGTGGGTGTTGGGAATTAAGTTTCATTTAATAGTGTTTGTTGGGTTTACATTAGAAAATATGCTTAATTAATTCTTATGAGTGCATAAAGGGGCCAAATAAAGCATAAGAAAGGTGTAAATAGTGATAAAAATCCTAGAGAAGCGTGAAAGCTTGTTACAAGAATTTACAACACTTTGAAATAGGAACTGATAAAGGATAAAAAGGTTATTTTTAGATGAATTATAGTGAGAAGAGTCTAGAAAAGTGTAGAAATGTGTTACAACACTTCACAACACCTTCACAAGTAATCATAATTTGAATTTTAGGACCTAATGTGAATGCTTAAATACATTACAATACTAAATCCAAGCAAAATCAGTCAAGCATTATGAGAGAAAGACCTAAAATACCATGAAAATGTCATGGATACATTTTTCTATGGTACACCTAGCTAATGCAATAATAGTATATCCCATTTTTCGGCATAAGTGAGATACTCAAAATCAACACATCTTAGTATTTTCCAATTTCCATCAACTATAGAGATGGAAGGTTAGCATTAAATGATGATGAAAACTAATGAGTTGTGGAATTTTATATGTAGATTAATATTATAATATTATTAAAAAATAAATTACTTTATCACTTGTAATTTTATTCTCCAATCAATTTTTTATTTTTTATTCAGTGGTATTTTTCCATATTGCCTAATTATCATTACAAATAAAACCATTCCATAGTGTCTCAAAATTAGATCATTATTTATAATGTCTAATGCATAGATATTTTGTATAGTTATTGATTAAATATTTTTATTTATTATTAATTTTAAAACCTTTATTAACGAAAAATTTAGAACTATAGTATTCTAGAATCTATTTATATTATCATAAATTACTATGTTTTCATAAACAAAGCACATCTATGTGGATTTTAATATTTTTTTATAATGTTTATAATTATTTCTAATGTTTTTGATAGAGGTAATTATATTTTATAATAAATTTCTTGTGCCTCTTAGAACACTCCCCATTTTACTATAATAAAAATAGGATCTCTTTTTTTTTTTTTTTTTCAATTTTCCTTAGTTTTAAGTTTTGTTCCCTTAGATTAATATGTCTCACTCCCCTATAAATTTGGAGAGGGTTCTTGATTTTAATTATTTTTGGTTACATATCATATCAATTTTTATTATGCCATAATATATTTGTCATTTTTGTCTGAAGAAAATTTAAAATATTCTCAAAATTTGTGTCAAATGGTTAAAATGAAGTTGTGGGTTTTATCTTCCCTACCCAATATAATAATTTATATTCCTAAAAGTATCCTTATCTATAATATCCCTAAAAACCATGCCATTATTAATAAACGATGTCCTTTGCAAAAGTGCAACCTCCTAAAAAACTAGACATAAACCTTCCCTCCTCATCTAGCTATATTATCATTTCTTGTAAGCAATGTTTCTTAAAACTTTTTAAAAATTTCATGCAGACTGGGATGTTGAATTTAAGGAAATTTTAAATTTCCATATTTGCATTCACATCCAAAGATATAAACTCCCCAAAAATAAAACTAAAAGAATCACAAAAAAATAATTTCAAAAATATCACTTAAATCATTAATGGTGTTCACCTATCCTTTTACAGAATTGATTTCCATATAGAATATCATTAATCCTATTATATAAATGAAATTTCTTCATTTAATTCCATAATTTACAATTATTAAGAAAATAATAATTATTTCTCTACAATTTTAGCAATCAATGGAGTGAAGTATGTGAATTAATGTAATAGCCAACCCATTTTTTTGTAACTTGCAATTATTGGAATTAGCCAAAATAATAATGATAAACAACTAAATTAAGCTACCTTCTACTTTTTGATCATCTAGATCTCGATATGGGAAAGGTGAGAGAAGATAGTGGTGTGATGTACATTGCAATAACTGGATGCAACCACTTGTTTAGTGGGGTTAGTGATAATCAAGAATCAACTAAAAGAGAATACCTTTCACTTTCTAATCACCAAGATCCCAATGTGGGAAATGTGAGAGCATATGATGGTAACTGGTAAGGCTTACAATTAAGTGTTATGAAGTAAACCACTTTTTCAATGGGGTAAGTATGAAATCTCCAAAGCATGAAAGGAAACATCTACTTATTCAAGGGGAATTACAACTATCCAAGAAAGCATTTGGCTTGTTAGCAAAACAAAGAAAAAAAAAAGATCATCAACTTATTCAATGTGAATAATATGAAACCAAACAAAGTTCCTCTACTTATTCAGTGGGAATGTTGCTTATTCAATAGGGTTAGCAATGACCACTTATTTATTTGGTTAAGTAGAATAATCATAAAGAGCTAAATCATCAATGGTACTACCAAAACAATGCTACAATGAGCTCATTACAAATAATTTCATAATAACATAAGTTGTTGTTGCAATGTAAAATAATGATAAAATCTTCACACAAATCCAAAAAATGAACCACAACACAAGAAAAAACTACCCCTTTGATAAAATAAACAAGTATATCTCAACAATGGCACTTAGAGGTTTGAAAATGCACTAAAAAGAAACTATCATAGGTCTGATATGTATGTTGCTACAACTTTTCCTTTATGTTGATGCCTAGGCTTCACTAGGCCCTTGTTGATGGTTGAAGACTAGAAAAGCTAATGAACAAAGCTATGCAATCCTTTTGCACTTTGAGATCCACAGGACTTGGGAGGGTGTTCCTAATTATAGGCTTGAATGTATGATAAAAATTATGCAAAGCAACAAACTATGGACCTAGGAAAGTGAATAATTCTCTAATATATGAGTGATGTGTATTTTATATTCCACCATATTCAAGCATAATCCCATTTTCTTTGAGTCATGCTAAGAACAAACAAATTAGATATCTTCATCTCAAACATATAGAGGGTTAACAAATGAAATTCTCTCAAATTTAGCCTCTACACTCCTTCAAATACCATGAAGATAAAAGTAATTTAGATAACTTAAAAAACAATGGAATGATTCATTGAGATTTAAAATGATATGAATTTTATCTGAAAAATGTCTTAAGCTTATAATAGGCCAGTGCCTAATCATGGGCCATAGAGTCAAATATAAAACTACAACAAAGATCCTATCAACAAACTAGGTTCAACCAATGGAGTTAAAATGTGTTAATGCCTTACATTAACCAATCCATTCATATTCTCATGAAGTTCTACTTACCAATCCGACTTATGCACTCTAAATTATAGTTATCTTATCAAAGTAATTTAACTATTTACTTGAAAGAGAACAATGGCCAAACAACACAATCATGGGAAATCTAATATATTGAATTCATTTAATTAAAGCATACAAATCTAGAGACAACTTCAAAATAGTAATATGTTGTTGCACAAACTGCTGAACACTTGCTCATAAAATAAAACTATTACAATATACATATTCCATCTATGACTCAGAATCAACACTATTTTACATTACATTCCTAATTCAAAAATTTAGAACCATTACAAACGAGAAGGAATTATAATATGAAGAGGAATAGGGAGCCCCAAAATCAATTTGTAGTTGACACCTGGATCCTTCATCTTTCATTGATCTATATATTCCTTTTCATGAATAAAATCCCTATTCAACAATTTGTTCTCCCACTTCAGCACTCGCTTTCCCTACAATACAAAAGGATTCTCCATCATCAAGAGTCATCATTCAATCTTCATTCTATAGTTGAAAAATATATTTTCTTGCAAAATATTTCACCTATGCTTCCACTTTTCATCCTGCATTGTGAAAGCTAGTTCTCCATGAAAATGCCTTTATCCCAACCATAAAAAACCTTTTATATAGTGAATATTTTATTCAATTTATAAAATTATCACATGTGCTCCTTCACCTTTACATTTTACATTTAAAATTCAATGAATACATTGATTTATCCACTTGGTATAAAACTCATTTCCCCCTTACTTTTTTACTCTGCACATCATTTTAAAATATTTTCCTTTTAAAATTATGAGGGATTCAAAAATTACAATATCAGGAAAACGAAATTTTATGGTTTGAGTCCCCTTATTTACTTCATATATTTTTTCACCCAACAAAGGCAACTTTTCATTTTTATTTGTTAAGTGTTTTTTTCATTGTTTCATTGAGTTGTGAAAATCACATTTACCCATGCACATTCTTTTAATTTACCCTCACATACCCTTACTCACTGTCAAAAATTTCAATAAAATATTTCTAAAAAGTAATCTCTCTAAGCCAACCAAATATTCACCTTAACACTACCCAGTAATTACCATCACACATTGCTAACAAAATGAGAAAATTGAGACAATAATTAGCGATACGTGATGGAGAGAACATGTCATCGCCAATCAAAAATAGAATGGGGAAAAGTCAAATAAAAATAGTGATGGGAAAAACCTTAATTCCGTTACTAATATATTGAGGAGAAAGACTTTGAAACTATGATGGGTAAAGCTCCCCCTCAAACTATCGCTTGTCGCTCTTCATGTTTTTGCAATTTCTCTTTTATAGTGCATTCAAGCCAAATAGAATGAAGATCAGGTGGGGTGCCAAAATAGAAACCCTATACATTTTTGATACACTTTCATAGAAAGCATTAACTTTCTCCACTTGCAAAATAATCATGTTTTAGGGTTTCCACTACATCAAGCACCAAAGAATGGCATTTCCTCACTTTCAAATAAAAAATATTGCTCTATGTTTCAATATTTGATAAAACAATTTTTGAGCCCTCTCAAAATATGCTGACTTGCATTGTTTGGATCCCTCCAAATGGGAAAATCTACCAAATAATTTTAGTTTCCATGTGAAAATTTTGAAAAAAATCCTTTGCAATTGATTCACTCTACATAGCCTCATTATTTCATTTTCTTGAAATCGATTATTTGGTCTCATCAATGGTGGAGGCTGAGACTTACTCTTTTTTCATCCTCCCTTACTATTTTGACATGTTCCAACTATATTTCCTCAACCCCAAAGAAAAATAGGTAAATGGAAGGTGCAAAATAGAATTTCCTCAAACAATTTTGATACATTTCAAATGCACATGCAAACACCTCCCTCACCATAATTTTCAGTTAAATTGCTTTCCCTCTATATCATTGTCCTTGAATGGAGGCATATCATATACATCATTTGGCGCATGCCCCTCAACATCATCAATGGTAAGGCCAAACTTTAGTATCCTATGAATCCTGCTTCCAAACATGTTAGAATCATCTAAATTGAACCCCGAGGTCGGGAAAGTGGTCTCAAATATCAACATGACAAAATCCTTAATAGAATTATCCCCTTTATCTACTTCATTCCTCTTACAAAGCTCCCCATGATGGCATTCTTAGGGTTGATATCCATGGAATTCTTGCTAGACATGTAACCAACCATTTTGTCTCTAAGTGTCTGGGCCTTCATGATATGCTCCTTGTCAATAGTCCACCCGTACTCACGAGTAACTAAAAAACAAGGAGAGTCCACCACCCTATTAGAAACTATGACTTACTCAATTTGATTACCCCAAAATATCTTTCATATATTTACATAGTGGCTTAAATTTAACTTTCATATCCTCCCTTTTCTTCTTCTCATCCTTAGAAAAACCTCCACAGAAGAAGAAGTTGCACTTGGCCACACATTAGAACTAGATTTTGTACTTTCAGGAAGAACTAGTTTCCTAGAATCACAAGATGTAGTTTCATCAATATTATTCTTGTCAGTTATTTTTCTTTCAATTCTTTTGGTTGCATCTAATAAATTTTCAATGGATTCTAGCGAGATTTTTTCTAACTCCTGTTGAACTTCATTGCATTGTGTCTTAGCATCTCCTTCTAGAGAAACACCATTAAGTGTGTTCTTAATCTCAATTTATTTTATGCTTTACTCAAAGTTTCCCCAATTAGGACACTGCTTCAAACCTTTTGAATGCATTATAGATAGGTTTATTCTATCCTAATCTCAAATGAAAAGCTACTTTTTCAAGCTACACAATGGCTGCCCATTTCTCTTCAAGACTCAGGAAGAAGGTTGAGGCACTTGTTGGATTTGCATCCCCTTCACAATTTATAGGAAAATTATCTAATTAATTCCATTTGTTGCATTTGAAGCTTCTTTGAAGATAGGCTTCTTCTATGCTTTTAGATAAATTCACATTAAGTAAATTCCCTATCAAATTTAATCTAGTGTTTCCACTCAACCATGAAAGAAAATATCCTTCATAGTTTTTATAAGAAAATTTCTCGCTAAATACTTATGTGATGGCCTCAATTTTATTTGTTACCTCATCTTTTTGAAACCCTCCTCCCATTTTGGAAAATATACAAAAATAATTACAATTTACAAGTGAATTGTCAACATAAGAATTCCTAGCATCAGATTCACTTAGTGCAGCCTTAACTATATGCTTTGGTTTCAGAAATCACTACTTTCAATTCCATGATTCCAAATATACTCAAATCATTTGATATGTTTCTTATCCATCTTAATTGAATCCCAATAGAGACTGGGAACCTCATAACTATGTGATGCATGTTGGGTTCCCATGTGGGCCCGGCTAAAAGAATTTTGTTTTGAAATAATTTTTTATGCTTAATTGATCTAACATAGCTTCTACATGCTCCTGGAGAGAGAAATTTGAAGTGGGTTGTCATTAAAGTGTTATTTTTAGCATATTTGCATAGTGGTCAAAACTAGCCAAATAGGCCCCAAAATTGCCCTGGAAAATTGGTCAAACAACCTCCTAGAGCCATGAAAATGCACATGCATGTAGACACCTAACCCAAGAATTCAGTGCAACAAATGACTTGGAAAAATTTATCCTAGGTTTCAAGATATTTGATGCCAAAGTGGCTCACTCATACATTTCTACAACTGCACCTGTCCAAAACTAATAAGGGCTCACCAAGTCACCACTTTGAAAAAATACCAAATCTTCACCAGGGAAACTACCACTAGAAAAATTAAATCATTTAGGTCCATTGAGAATGTGTGCAAGAGGGATTTTTTTCAATTGAAATTCATCACAAGATATTAAGGGTCAAAGATGACCTTGAAACATTCTAGAAATGCAAATGTAAAATTAGAGCAAACTACATTTGCTTTTGACTTGGTAAAAATACCAAACTTGATCCTGTGGCTCTAAAACCTCACTAGGGAGCATATGAATATGAAGGGAATGTATAGCACCAATCCATTTTCTATGGCGATCAATCAGTTTTGAAATATAAGTCCAAATAAGAGGCCACTTCATAGTCTTGAGAATATGCAAACAACAAAATAGTCTCAAAACCCTCCAACTTGTCATTTCAAAACCCTATAAGAACTCATCATAGGAAGCTGAAATAAAACATACATGTTCACATATGAAAAATGAATACAGTCACCAAGGGATTTAACATGAAAGTCATTTGGTGCCAAATTATGACCCTCCAAAGTAGATCACTAGGGCAGATTTTTTAGGTGCACTTATGAGTGTGCAAAGCAAATTCTTCAACATGGGCATTTCAAATTTGCAAAATTTGAAGGTGTTATTAGTGGCTCCAAGTAGGGATGTATGAAAAAACCATTGGGAAACATAGTCTTTATTCAAACTTTCAAACTATGTTTGATGGCCCCCGACCACCAATTGAAAAGAAGAACCAATGTTTACCTCTGTCAAACACCAGCCTGTTGAAGGAACTGATTTCCCTCAATCCAAATTTACCTTTTCCATACCACTGCAACAAGTATATCCCTCTTCTTACAAGCATAAGGGTATTTGTAGGATCATGATGGGCCAAAAATTTGTGATATGATGGGTATGTGGCTGGTGACTTTTTTTTTACCCAAAATTGATGAAACAAAAAGGGTTTTTAAAGGATATTAGTTTTCCACCAATATAAATTATGATTTAATTTGAACTTAGTAAATAATTATTATTCATTTTCTACTTGAATTATGCCTAAAGTCCTAATTGATAGGTTGATTGAAAAACATTTATAACTTTCAAATGATATCACATTTTTTGAATCCAAAACATGTTTCACATTCTATACTTTGCATACTATAGGATTAAAAAAAATTGAATTTCATGAAGTTTTTACCAAGTTAAGGTGGTCATACATACGAGTTTTTATATGTTTTCAATTTGTAATAAAAAATTCATAATTAATTATTTACTTGGAAAAAATTTACAAAAAAATATGCATCACATCCAGACATGAGTCCTCTACTTATATCTAAAATATTATAAAAAAAAAATTATCTTTTTTAGTGTGGTTAGGGTGATAAGAAAGACACTTATTTTTTCCCTAAAATTTAAGTACTACTACATTGAAATTTTAAATTTTCACCAAAGGTTGTTTTTTTAAATAAACCTTGTAGTTTAGAAACTACATTCAATTTTCTGCAAATTTTATTCTTACATATTTTTTAAATAATATAGATAACTTATTCAAATTTTTACGTCAAGTTTCCTAACTCTATTTTTTTTAATTTTTTGCCACTATAGGGCCTACTTTTTCCATGATGATTGTGCACATACCTATAAGTATATGATTACCACTAAAATATGCCTTATTACAAACATTTCCACTAACATCTCTCACAACTTTTTTGAGAATACCATTACTAATGTAATCTTTGTGATTTTGTATTGTGTAACCAAGCATAAACTAAAAATATTCATTATCACATGACACATATGTGTTATATTCATCACATGAAACATGTTTATACTAAAAAATTCACTCCTTGCTCTTCATATTATTGTCATACTCCAGCAGAATACCTCCCAACTGAGCTGGAAACCGAAAGTATTCATACTCTTCCAAGTAGTTGGCATCATGACACTCAACCTTTTATTCAACATCTGTATCGAATGTAAAAAATTCATAGGCACTACCCTTGAGGAATTCATTGTTGATGCCGGTTTTACTCGCAATAAACAAATTGAATAAAATCCCCATAGACAAGACCGCAAAGAGCCTATCCTTCTTGAAATATATGGAACAAAGACAACATAAGGGGAAATTCTACATTCACAGAGAAAAAATTGACATCCATTCAATCTCGAGTCTTTGACAACAG
This sequence comes from Sequoia sempervirens, assembly GCA_007258455.2. Lineage (NCBI taxonomy): Eukaryota > Viridiplantae > Streptophyta > Pinopsida > Cupressales > Cupressaceae > Sequoia > Sequoia sempervirens. Next base: position 728,708,210 of record VDFB02271358.1, on the reverse strand, counting down.
GTCATGGTTGCACTAGGGTTGCTCTCGGGTAATGATGTGATATTTGTTGTTAATCTCAAGGGACCTTTTTATGTATATATATATATCTCTATTATTTCTTTGAAAATTTTAAATCAACATTCATAATTGAAATGATAAATTTGGACACCATGAAACCAAAATATTTGACATAAGATTTCATGGAATATCGCCAACTCCTTGCTATCACTTAAGTAGATTTAACATTAAGGATTGAACAATTTCATGGGAATCAAAATATTTTCAACAAAACTATTTCCATTCACTTAAATTTTTTTTGGAACATTTTCAAAATAATTAAACATCGATTCTAAAACAAAGTCTGAAAGATATTGAAAAATAAAAGTTTCTCCTGGTTATTCTCCATGGATTCCCCAAAGAATTAATCAAAACAGAGTAAACTGCTTTATATTTCACTAGATTGCTTCATGGCTACATATAAAATAGTGCAAGCTTTTAAAGAGAGGGTTTCATTTATGGACATTGAGTAGGTTTTGTATGCACCCTTAAATGGCACAACATATAATCTTGTTCGGTTCAACTTACAAAACCAACTACAAAATATACTTAGATAGGTAGCTATCCATAAAGCTTTGATATCAATTAATGTCTACATGCATACAAATTTTTATGCTAAAATGGTTTAGGAAATAAGAAAAAAGAAAAAAAATTAAAAGAATTGTTTTCTTCTTCGACATCCACAAATTCCAAACTTAAAATGAAAATGAAGAATCCTCTAGCCTTTTATAGAACACAAGGCTCAAATAGCATAAGATAATTACAAGAGACAAAATCTAAGGGACCAATCTCATCAAGGCATGTGGAATATTGTGACCAATAGGAGAATTGCAATTGAAGTCAATGGAAGCCAACTCTAATTACTCGTTGAAGCTCTTTGCATTCTACTTTTATCTAGAATCTTCACTAGGATGATACTTTGAATCATTATAATATGTAGGGGTTCCCATATATTCATAATGATAAGGTTGAATTTTTGCTCACTACATTTCGCTTGGCTCTAGTTTTGTCACTCTCAGGAATGGGATCTCCCAAAGATTAGCATTTGTTCCCATCTCATGTGAAATACCAAGATCCCCAACATTCTGGTGGACTCAAAGTTGTCTACAGTATCAACTCCTAGAGTGGTCAAACTAGACTAAATTTTATTCCATCCATGATTCAAGTTTTCCTAACTGTCCATACTCGAGCTTTGCATCACAATTGATATCTCCTGCAATCACAGATTCCAAATATTAAATACCTTTTAAAAAAACACGTCGCAAAATCTCATGCAAATAAAACCATTATTCAAATGTAGTACAAAAATTCCATAAAAAATTGCTTTCAAAAAGCATATCATAAATCCTTGTATATATATCAGATCATTGGGATCATTATACAAGTTAAAAAATTTAGCATTTCTTTTCACTTTGTAAACTGGTACCTGGTAGTCAACTTTACCCACTTACTTTCTTGGACCTCAGTTATATCAGAACTCTATCTTACCAAACCATAGTCTTTCACTTGAACTTCACATTACCTTTTTCCTTTTATGTGTTTCTAATACTCGGTACCCAGTGCACGAAACACTTACCATATGAAGTACTTTCTTTTATCAAATATTTCTCCCTTCTTCACTTTTGGTGATCTTCCAATTTGTTAGCTCTTGACATAGGAGTTAAAAAATTTCCACTTGGGTCCCCAAGTCTTTTCAATCTTGGGACATGTTGTGAGACCACACAACAACTTGCAACCAATAAAACTAAATTTAAAATTAAACTTGAAATTAAACTTGAAATTAAATCACCAATTGTAAATTAAACTTATACATAGTTTAAAACAATAACTTTCTACCTTCACTTAGATTATGGCATAAAAAGTAAAACTCCACTGGAAGAATCCGTGTGTGCTCTTGATTAATTCCAGTTTTCAAAACTTAGTAAACATAATCAATTCATTAATATTGAACTACATACTATAGTAATCCTCCAAAGCCAACCAGGGATAGAGCCTTGCTGGCAGTCAAGAATCCATAGCCCTGACAAGATTATCCCCATAATTCCCCCAAACATAGCTCTACTTCTATTCAAGCACCCATAGCCTTGATAGAGTTAATTGGATAGCCTAAAGAGTTGATATCACTTTTAATATATATATATATAGCAATGATAGCTCATTTTCACTTTTGATATTGCAATAATAGTTATTTTATCAACTTACAAGCATTGAAGCATTGCTATTAGGTTGAGAATTACAGTGGTAGAAAATGTTACTTTTTGATTTTTCATTCAATGTAAATCCCTTCATCAATTCACTACTTCCCAAAAAACTTATTTAATAATTCCCTGTAAGTGTGTGTTTCCAGCTAAATTTCACTAATTATGTCAAATCCTAACTAACTATAGCTCGTTAATTGTTAAAAAATATGCATAAATTAAAATTTAGCAATAGACAACTTAATCACAAAATTTAACTCTAAATTTAGAAACATTAGTTACCACCCATTCTATTAAATTTTATGGAAACTTCTAAAACTTCTGCTAACTATCTCAACTTGACGGTGCTACACTTCATTAATGGATCAAAATGTCATGATTACCTTGAAACACAATTATAGTATTTCACATTAAATTTGCAAGCCTTTCTCAACACATATTTTCTCTTTAACTTCTTCAAGTGATGACGTGTAACATCTTACTGGCTTCATTCTCTTGTATAATCCACACACATAACACTTCCATAGTTATTACAACTTATTTAGACAATTGGAAATGACCACTATTAATTTTGAAATCTCCAACTTGCTTGATTCACAATCTCTATAATGCTCAAATTCAAAGTAATTTCACCAGATATGTGTAAATAATTTATTTGATTTAACCTTTAATTCTGAAGATTATTATTCATCTGCCACCTCACATACAATTTCCAAAAAAAATAATTACTCAATGAAACTATGTACTGCCACTCTATTCATGGATTTCTATAAATTCATGCATTTGTTCTTGAATTCTCCACACTTCTCTTTTCTTTCTCTTTTTTTTAATATATTTTTTGTAATTCCGCCCTGTTCTATGTTTTTACATTTTCTTCTTAGCCATGTATAATCCTATTTTCTTGGGTTGTTCTCATAGAAAGAATGTTTTCTTGGGAGTATCACACCACAAAGACTTGAAAAGGTCTTTATTGTTAGGACTTCCAATTTCATTGTGCCAAATTTATGCTTAGTGCTCGCGAAAAGATATGTTGTGCACTACTTCCGTTTTTACTCTAACATAGCTTCTCGCTTTGTAGTGTCACTTTGACATTGGGTTACCTCTTGAAGACGTTTGTACTACTACCAACTTAATAGTGAAGCCTGAATTATTGGAGAATGTAGATACCATTTTAGCTATTACACATCTGATCATTGGGATTCCCTCCATGGATGATATTCCTTAGTTCCTAAAACATGGGAAAGTGGTTCCACTTCGGCCTTTTCTTACTAATCTCCATATCCAAGATTTTGAAACTCACTAGGAACTTGGCTGCATAGGGTATTTGGCCTTGATAGAAGAGGCATGCTAGATTGATTGAATGGCTATTATTGTTCGTAATTTTTCTCACCTTTATTTTTGAATCTTTTTCTATTTTTTGACAAGGATTTTGATATTTGATATATATATCTTTTTTGGTATCTTTCTTAAAAGTGTGTTTTACTATGTATGGATTTATTGTTTCATTTTCAGTTCAGTTTTACAAAATGTTTGAATTTCACTGTCATGTTTAAGATAAATTTAAGAAGAATTTGCTAATGCACGAGTTGTGCAAAAAGAAGAACAAAACAAAACGAAGAAGAAAACAACAACAAAAAGGAAAACCCTAAAAAAAAAAAACCTAAACTAAGCTAACCCTAACTACCCTAATTCTAATATCACAAAAGATTAACTCTAACAAAGAAATTTATTTCAATTTATAGGGCTATTTCCTCTATAGTTTTAGTACGAATTATAACAGATTTATCTTTAAATTCTCTTATCAACATTTTCAATATTCTACTATAATAATGGAATATTTTAAATTTTCTGCATTTAAACATCATAAATTCAAAGGTGTACCTACCCAAAATCTAGCTTAAATGTATGAAAATGATCTCATTAGAGACGGATTGGACACATTTCATCTGGTTCAGAAATATTGTACCTTCTCCTAGCCCTAGTCCATTTCCATGAATGGTTGTGTTCATTTATCTATTTTCTCATCTTCTAAAATTCTTTATATCCTCAGCCATGTCTTCACTTTGTATTTTGTTAGACCAAGACATATCACTATTGATATTAAATTATTAGAAAGAGAAAAAGTAAAAACTTGATATTTTGTATCTTCTATAAAATCAAGAAAATGTCCTTTTATAGCCAATTAATTTTTAGCTTGAAGCACAATACACGTGTTTCCCGCTTGATTTTCCCACTCTATCTCATTTTTTGTGTTTTCCAAATATATAGGGAATGATAGTTCACCCATATCTTTTTCTTGTTTATGATGAAATATCTCTGAATCTCAACATTCTCCCCTATTCCCCTGCAAGACATTAGGATTTTCTTTAAAATAATCACAATTTTCTAATTTTTTTAGTTCATTGGTTAATTTTTTAATATTTCTGACTCCACTAGGGTAGAACATTTCTCTCATTAACAATATTTTTATTTTAGTAATTAAAACTTTTTCTATTAACAAAATTGCTCCACTTATGGCTAAACTTACCCTAGCTTAAAAAAATCACACTCAAGTTCACTGTGATCAAATGTATCATGAATTCTACACTCAGTGACTCTACCAAAAGTAAACAAACTCAAAGGATGTAGTTTTCGATTAAATATTTTACAAAGTTTTCCAATTTCCATAATGAAAACCAGCTTGCATTCAATTCCTTGTTTACAAGCTTCTTACAAAATTTAGGAATAACATTTTAGAGCATGATTCCACTTCCAAAGGATAAATCCTAAAAACATCAAAGAAATAAGAGAGATATATTTGTGAATCTGCTACTTGTTTCCCTCCTTGTAGCACTGTTTCCTGTTGATGACGGTTTTACTCGCAATAAACATATCGAATAAAATCTCGACATACAAGACCACAAAGAACCTATCCTTCTTGAAAGATATGGAACAAAGACAACCTAAGGGGAAATTTTGCATTCAGAGAGAAAATATTGCCTTACTTTCAGTTCAAAGTCTTCGATAATGAGGTCATGGTTGCACTAGGGTCACTCTCGAGTAATGATGTGATATTTGTTCTTTCTTTGAACATTTTAAATCAACATTCCTAATTGAAATGATAAATTTGGACATCATGAAACCAAATTACTTGACATAAGATTTGATCGAATATCACCAACTCATTGTTGTCACTTAAGTAGATTTAGCATTAAGCATTTAGCAATTTCGTGGAAAATAAAATATTTTCAAGAAAACTATTTCAATTCATTTTTATTTTTTTTGGAACATTTTAAAAAATATTAAAACATTTATTCTAAAAAAAGTATAAAAAATACTCAAAAATCAAAGTTTCTCCCAGTTATTCTCCATGGATGCCCCAAAGAATTAAACAAAATAGAGAAAACCGCTTTATATTTCACCATATTTCTTCACAGCTACGCATAAAATGGTGCAAGATTTTAAAGAGAGGATTTCATTTATGGACATCGAGTATCTTTTGCATGCACCCTTAAATAGTGCAACATATTGTCTTGTTAGGCCAAACTTACAAAACTAGCTAAAAACTATACTTAGATAGGTAGCTATCCATAAAGCTCTAATATCAATTAATGTCTACATGCATAGAAAGTTTTATGCTAGAATGGTTTAGAAAATAGGTAAAAGGAACAAAACTTAAAAGAAGTTTTTTCTCCTCTGACATCCAAAAATTCTAAACTTAAAATGAAATGAAGCATCCTCTAGCCTTTTATAGAACACAAGGCTAAAATAGGATAAGACAATTACTTGAGAGGAAATCTAAGGGAAATCTCATCAAGGCACATGGAATATTGTGACCAATAGGAGAATTGCAATTGAATTTAATGGAAGTGAACTCCAATTACTCGTTGAAGCTATTTAGGTTCTACTTTTATCTGGAATCTTCACTAGGATGATACTTCAAATCATGATAATATGTAGGGGTTCCCATATATTCAAAATCATAAGGTGGAATTTTTTCCCCCTACACTTCGCTTGACTCCAGTTTTACCACTCTCGTGAATGGGATCTCCCAAATATTAGCATTTGTTCCCACTATATGTGAAATACAAAGATATCTAACATTTTGGTGGACTCAAAGCCATCTACATTATCACCTCCTAGAGTGATTGAATCAAACTAAGTTTTATTCCATCCATTATTCAAGTGTGCCTAACCATCGATTCCCAAGCTTTGCATCATAATTGATATCTCCTGCAATCACAAATTTTGAATATTAAATCTCTTTTTAAACAAACACACCACAACATCTCATGTAAATAAAACCATTATTCAAATGTTAGTAAAAAAATTCCATAAAAACTTACTTTCAAAATGCATATCATAAATCCTTGTATATATACTAAATCACTGGGATGATTATACAAATTAAAAAATTTAGCATTTATTTTTACTTTGCAACCCAGTACCCGGTACCTATTATTCAACTTTACCCACTTAGTTTCCCGGACCTTGGTTATACCAGAACTCCATCCTACCAAACTCCATCTTACTAGACCAGAATCTTTTTCTTGAACTTCACATTACCTTTCACCTTTTCTATTTTTTTGGTACTTGGTACCCAATACATGAAACACTTACCATATGAAGTACTTTCTTTTATAATCAAAGATTTCTCTTTCTTCTTCACTTGCGGTGATCTTTCAATTTCTTAGCTCTTTCCATAGGAGTTATATTTTTACGACTTAGGTCCCCAAGTCTTTTTAGTCTTGGGGAATGTTGTGAGACCACACAACACTCATGAATGTGTTTCTTTATTTTCTTAAGGCCACATTCTATCCCCGTTTCAAATGCATCATCATAATTTTCAGCAAAGAGTCGATTATCTATATACCAATAAGGATCATTATTTCTATTAACTAATTATGAATATGGAGATTCATCAAATAATGGCTTTTTCATTACATTCATTTATGATGTAAATATTTTTTCCTCCTCCTCATAGAGTTCCAAATCTTTCATATCATCATTGTATTATGAAACACAACAATTAGTGTTCTCTTCATAGGCATAATCACAATCAACCCTGATCTCACAACAACCAATACTATCTTTCATTTCATCCTCTGAGTTTAGCACACATATCTGACACTTTTTCCATATCCACATAATCTGAGATAGCATGGTCGGAAGGATCTTCAAGCTCCATAGCACTATCAACCAAAAATGGTGGCATCCTATTACTCATATTCTCATCATAATACATAAATTGATCATCTGATAGTGAACTCATGTCATCAACATATTGCATGTTGGGGATGGACCCTTTCTATGATCTCATCACTTGAACAACTAGTAGTTCCATTACATGGTGTGATGTGCCAAATATCTAATTTATCAGTTGCACCATGTAGTGCATTTGAGTCTTCACGAATCCAATCCATAGGTGCATACAACACATTATTTGGATACTCACTAAACTTTTCTCTATTAACATGAGGGAAAATTGCAACTTGGAACAAGTCCTCTTTACCACATCATTGTTTGAATCATAGCCCATAATAGGGCTAGTATGATTAACATTATGGAATGATGTATAAGTTGAAACAATAGGGGTGTAAGTGCTTTAAAATTAATTTTCAATTTCTAACTTACACCTTTCATCAACAATTGGTGTCTTAGGGTAGCAAACACTTGTAGACAAATAACTCCTTTGCATTCCACATTTCTAGTTGTTTTCAATGTTCATGGCTATCCCATATGCCTGATGCAAGGTTTTAGGATCCTTATCCCTCAGCAGATAGCTCATCTCATTATCAAAGGCTCCCAAATAAACAACCAAACACACTTCATTACTTAGTCTCAAAACCTCAAGAATATCCCTCAATGCTTTGGGTTTGTGTAGGATAATCATGGAAAAAACAAGCCCTTAAGTGGCAAAAAATTCAGAAAAATTAGAGTTAGGTAACTTGATGTAAAAATTTGAATAAGTTATCTATATTATTTCAAAAATATGTAAGAATAGAGTTTGTAGCAAATTGAATGAAGTTTCTAAAATACTAGGTTTATTTAAAAAAAATCTATTTGGTGAAAATTAGAAATTTCAATGCATTAGTACTTAAATTTCAAGGAAAAAATAAGTAGGCGTCTATCTGACCACCCTAACCACAATAAAATAATAATATTTTTTTATAATATTTTAGATATAAGTAGAGGACTCATGTCTCGATGTGATGCATATTTTTTTGTAATTTTTTTCCAAGTAATAATTAATTATGAATTTTTTATTATAGCTTTTAAAAAATTAAAAAAAATGTATGTCTAACCACCTTAACTTGGTCAAAACTTCATGAAATTCATATTATTTTTTTTATCTTATAATATGCAAAGCATAGAATGTGATGCATGTTTCAGATTCAAAAAATGTGATATTGTTTGAAAGCTATAGATTTTTCAATTAGCCTATCAATCAGGACTTTAGTTGTAATTCAAATAGAAAATAAATAATAATTATTTATTAAATTCAAAGTAAAGCATAATTTATATTAGTGGAAAGCTGAGAATCTCCTTTAAAATCCCTTTTCGTTTCATCAGTTTTGGGTGAAAAAAATGTTGTTAGCCACATACCCTACAAAAACCCATCATATTGCCACTTTTTGGTCCATCATGATCCTGCACATACCCCTTTAGCAAATCTTTGGTTAAATGTTGGAACTCGCTTGTCCTCTTCTTTCTCAATTCTCATAAATTCATTGAGCACAACACTAGCATTGATTTTTTGACCAAATTTCTCCATGAATACTACTTTGAACTAACTTCAAGAATAAGCAGAGCATGTTAGTAAATAAGAGAAATAGTATCTTTCATCTACTTTCAGAGTCTGAACAAATAGCCTCATGATCTACCTCATAGTCATCCATTAAATTATTGAATTACTATAAATACTTACTTGTTGATTCAGACTTCTCACCATTGAATTTTGGAGAGTGTTCCTTGATATTAGATGGTATAACATTTGGGAAACCACAAATTCCATCAAAATTTATGGCTCTATACCTTTCAATGCTAAAACTTCTTCTATGACATGACAGGGGCTACACACTATGTATTGTTACACTTAGGTCCACACATGGATGCCTAGGTTGATGATACATTTTTATCCACCTTTACAAGCCTTGTCTTATTAACTTTATAGTTATATAGGGAAACTCAAAATCCTTTTACAACATATTCTCAAGCCTTTACAATGCAAAATTCTATCTCAACTTACTTAAGATCATCTAAATGAGTTACTTAAAAAATATTGCATACTTCACTTCATAATAGAGGATACAATCTAGTAATATAGAAGTATGCAAGATAATCACTACTATTCCCCTTGTTAGTGCTTATTTTCACTCAATAGGGAATAATTTTTGTTTGAATACTTTCAAATATGGTCGTCATATGTAGATTTATCTTTCTTGGAAAACAAAAAATGAAAAATACATGGATATGTTGTAGCTACTACAAATTCTTCTTCTTGACTAGAAATATTTGTAGATCTAAAACTCTCTTCACATCTTCATCAGGTTCTTTTGATAGAGTTGAAAACCTTTCTTCATAGAGGACTGAACTTCAAGTAGTATGAAGCTCCTTCAAAGATGAATTTCCTTCTTGGTTTTCTCCCACAACAAAGTCACACATAAATTCATTTAAATTTGCTAAAACACAACTACTTCTATGTTTGAAAACTTCCCAATATCTTAACCAAATATTTAGATTCACCAAATTATTGACTCTCTCCAAATGGATAGTCCTTTAATTCTCCCTAGCAGAGCCACTAGTCTATTGGTTATTTTTTTTGCAACCTTCAACCCTAAGGAAAAACACAATGCCTAAACTAGGAGATTACATATTTAGGACACAAAATCTACACTATTAATTGGTTGAAGACAAGAAAAGCCAATGAAAAAGGCTATGAAATATTACTACACTTTGAGCTCCACAAGACTCAGGAGGGTTTTCCTAATTGTAGGCTTGAATGTTTAATAAAACTTATGCCAAACAACAAACTACAAACCTATGGAAGTGGATAATACTTTGATATATGAGTGATGGGTATTTTATATTCCACTATATTCAAGCATAATCCCATTTGCTTTGAACCATGTTGAGAAAAAATAATTTAGATATCTTCATCTCAAACATATAGAGGTTTGATAGATGAAATGATATAAAATTTAGCTTCTACACTCCTTCAAATACCATGAAGATACAACTGATGTAGTTTAGAAAAAAATATAGGTTAGCATAATAGAACTTAAACAAAACAACCCAAAGCAAAGCAATGAAGAACAAAGGAGTACAAAACATGAAAACAAGGAAAGATATCACCAAATGTCTTCAACCTCCATGATTAACCTTCGTTTGACCTTCTCTAGTTGCTGCAAGTAGATAATTTTTCTCAAATTTGTGATGAGCAACCTTTGACTATGCTAATGTACAAAGAAAATGTTGAAGGATTCTATCAGAATGTGACACAATGCAACTATGAAGCAACTATAAAGCAAGACTAAAGCATGAAGTCATGAAACGTCAAATGCTCAAATGAGACCAAAATTGCCATTTTATAGAAAAGTCAATTTTGGATGAATGGACAAGATTAAAAATTGAAAAATGTGCTAAAATCAATGGTCAAAAATTGAATGTGACAACCCACAATTAGGCCTATGGAAACATTATGGTAAATTTGAAATGAAAGGTTAAGATTTAATTTTTGAAAATCAAATCAAGGGAAAAGATTGCATGTGACAAGGAGATAAGAATGACACAAGAAAACAAAGAGTTGAAAAATCAAATAATATTAGAAATTATTTGATTTATGGAGGAAAGTTGTCATTTTGAATTAAAATAAAAATTTAATTCAAAAGGTGGGGTCATGTGACAGTAAATAATTATTTCGAATTGATTACTTGGAAAAAAAATTAGAAAGGGGGACAATTTTAAATAAATAAGTTTATTGAAAATTCAGAAAAGACAAAAGTGGACAATAATTAAATAAATTAAAGAATTTATTTAATCATAGGGAGACATTATAATATTAGTGATGCATTTAAATAAAATACATATAATTTATTTATTTAAATAGTCAAGAGGAATACAATACATTATTTAAGTAAAAAATTAATAATTATTTAATTAATAGTTGAAATTGGACAATAGGACATAATTAAATATTTTAATTATGTTAAGAAGAAATATTGACAAAAATAGAACTTGTAGGCCTAGGTCAATTTTATGTGTCTACATTTTTCCCCTCTTTGTCATAATGCAGCTTGTCGCATTGTGACATAGAAAATTTGCTCAAAAACATGCCCCAAGAAGGGCACGGAGTTATGCTGCCTTGCGAAAAATTTCAAATTTTGTCCTAGCGACAAAAGAAATTCAAAAGTGTCCTGATAAGTTAATTTTATATCCAAAAAGTTATTGGAATGGTTAGTTTTAGATTTCGAGATGTTTAAAATAGTCAACGAGTTGGTCAAAGTTGGTCAAAATAGCCTCCAATACTAAAATTTTGAAGAAAATAAAAATTTTAGCCTATAAATATGTTCAAATTGGATAAAAAGTCAATTCATTTTCACTTTTACCTTTTGAAATATGAGAGGTCAAAGAGAGAGGATATTTCACAACAATGGTGATTCTAGTGACCGACCATCACGACTACATCATGCGAACCTTCAGACGGCCAAAAGGCACAAAGCCATTGGTAAATACATCGTACCCACTTTGTAATTTTCTTATTTTGTGTGCTTTTTTAAGGGTTTAAAGTTACGTTAGCTAATTTGTCATGACACATGTGTGTTCGCAAAAAACACATTCACATTTAAATTGCATGCATTTGATGCATCACAATGAAAACACAAGGGGCCCGTTAGGTTTAGATTCAAAGTGATGCATTTGCAGACCAGTGAGACACAATCGCCATTTCACAATGCAAATGATAGATATAGCGATACAATCATCATGTTGGAGTGAAAATGTGAGGCCATTTGACACAATTGTTCTACAATGACATATATGATTGATGGAGCAATGCAAGTGCTATAGGATGATGCATTTGTAAGAATTTGTGAGGAAATCATTATGTCGTAACGCAAATGAAGTGCCAAACGAGGAAATTGACTTAATGCAACACAATTTCCTTTGACACAATGCATTTGACTTTGACTATGGTTGATTTACTTTTAGACTCAGTTTCCACTTGCTTTTGATGAGATAAATGGTAAAGATGTTTTCTCAATGATGTGATAACTCTTGTTTAAATTGCATGTGCATAAATAATTACCACCTATTTATAGGAGTGAGTCCAGGCCATCAACATATGCATTTAGAGATTAGTTGTGAGACAGGGAGTGGAGATGATTGGTTGTAGCTTGGACTATACTATATGAGCTATCTACCCATTTTTTAGGGAAATAAGGGAATATTGTTAGCATTGGCCGAGTGATGGAACTTAGAGACTTGTTCATTACACTTGCCGATGGGAGAGGCCACTATCATGCTCGAGGATGTGTACAGGATTTTTCACCTTCCAATCAGAGGAGAGCATGTGGTTTATGATTCACCTAAGAGATAATAGGCGATTATAGAGTATTATGAGGCTAATGATGATGTAGGATTGGGCATTGAGGGATACAAGATTCGATGGGATTTTATGGTTGATTATTATACTTGATGGGATGCAATGCTATGTACTTTTATTGTTGGTGTCTTGATTCCTGATAGGCGTGGACATGGTTTTCCTATCGGATAGGTAGATGTGCTCATTAGGATGATGTGAGAGAAGACTATATTTACATGGGGGCCATGTTTATTGGGTATGCTTTATCATCAATTGCATGAGGTGGCATATAGAGGTGCACACAATATTAGTTGCAGGACAACACTATTGATGATCTGAGTGTGGGAGCATATTCTTGTCTTTTTTCCTCCTATACAAAGACCACAACTTGTTAAGGGGATGCAATATGTATACTTGTATGTGGGTTCCCTACAACAGACAAGAGTTGGAGAGATATGGTGTTGGAAACATCAGATTGATACATTGATAGCTTTTGTTTGGAGGCCCTACAGGGATTGTGCATAGTGGGCTGAAGAGGGTGATCATTTGGCATTATATAGACATTTATGATATCTTATTGGTCACACTATTCAGTAGCAACACATTATTGAGATGTACCTACCCCAGTGGGTATTTCTTTAGTCTAGTGAGCAATAAGATGTTCCAATGGGGATTCTAGAGTATGCTAGATCCTCATGAGAGACAATATGGGGATTGGCCATACCAACTCCTTTAGCAGAGTAGTAGATTGATGGGTTGGTAGCATAGCCATGGGATTGGAGTTGGAGTCTAGTGGATCCTGGTATGATAGCATAGTTTGATACATGGTGGCAGGCTCACAGGCTATAACCCTTCACAAACCTAGATGTTCCATCACTAGTTGAGTAACAATCAGTTATACCATGGGTGCGTCAAGGAGGACAAGGAGGCATAGATGGTAGCAGAGAGAGGGGAGAGATGGAGGCCGAGGAGATGAGGAGCAAGGAGATGAGGGTTGGGATGGATAACATGGGGGAGGGGATGATGGAGGTAATGGAGGAGATGGTGGGGGTAGAGAGAGGAGGAGGAGAGGAGGAGATGGTGGGAGGCAAGGTAGGAGGGTATGCTAGCATGTTGAGAGGGCACCATTAGATGCAATCCTCGAGGTGGCCAAGGAGGAGGAGAGGGATGAGGGAGTCAGAGAGGAGGAGGAGTAGCTAGAGGCAGAGGTGTAGGACATTGTGCACTTAGGAGAGGAGGCCTTAGATGTCCGTGGATGTCATGAGGTAGTTTGTGGTGAGGAGGAGATAAGAGGTGATGACAAGGAGTCATACATTGGTGGGGAGGATGATATGGATGAGGTTGAGAGACAACTTAGAGAGTGGATGGTGGATGGAGAGGATGATATATCCAAAGGACCACCTTTGTCACATGATTCCACAAATGATCTAAGGATAGCTAATATGTAGTGGAGATTAGATGAGGCCCTAGCACAAATCAAATCCCTACAGGCACAGCTAGAGGTCACAAGTGTAGAGAAAGATTAGGCAAAGATCCAATGGTAGGAGGCATAGAGTTAGTGTGTGGAGTTTGCATAATTATGTACAAAACCAATGGGAGAGATAGCCAGGATGAGTGAGAGCTGAGGATAATATAGGATGTTGTATGAGAGAGGAGTACCAATAGAGCAATGGGATCTTGGGTTATCTCAATCTCAAACTAGGACAGGAAGTGGTTTAGGAAGCAGTAGCAGGAGCCACAACAACTGAACTTAGAGTAGTGTGGGTGGGTCTACCTCCTCAGGGCATAGATCTCATCACAGTAACAAGCACTCTTTGAGTCATATATCTAGCCATAGTCATGGGTCGTCTACCTTAGGACATAGATCAAAGCATAGCCACCCACCAGTCACCAATCCCTCAGCTTCATAGACTCATCCTACCATGTCTTCCCATATACCATTAGTTCCCATCATAGAGCATTAGTCACCTCATTTTTCTCCTCAAGGGGATGAGGAGAGCACAACCTAGGGAATTTCTATTGTTATCTTGTTGTTATGTTTGGGACATTATGTATTGACATTTATATTTTGACCATCAAACATGCAAGCTCTATTTTTGGGATACCTCATGACTCTATCTTGTGAAATGATTTTTGAGATTATATATATGATGCTATTTTGGCATGAACTATATGCTAGTGTTATGTGATGATGCATTATGATTTGATTATGTCTATGATATATTCATTTATTATGATGATTATGATGATGCATTTTATATGTTATGTGATGTATGCAGCTATGATGGTCATTTATGATTATATGCCATGATGATATTATGTTATATATAATGATTATATGATGATGATAATGACATTATATGTGTATGCATAATGTTTTGATTCTAATGAATTCCATGTTTAGGATTATGGACTGTAAGAATTGGCTATGAAGGTAGCCACCCAAGATCTAGAGGCCTAATAGAAAGCAAAAGCATAAGAGGGATATAGACAATATCATAAGAATAAATTGTATTCTACGAATAATGCAAATAGAATGTAATGAGAAAATGTACATAGGATACCACTTGGTTATATAGCCAAGGTGAGAACATAGAAGGGCATAAGATTATGACAAATGTCATAATCTTATGACATGAGACAATTGTGAAAAGCTATCACTCCACATAAAGTGGAAAAGTGATAATGTCATAATCACCACAAAAGGTGAAGAGATAATCACATGATGTGTCCACACAAGGTAGAAGTGATTAAGTAATGACATGTCAAGTCGACCAAAAGTGGAAATTCTCCAACAACCTCCTATGTGGTCTCTAAGTAAACTTAACTAAGGTGTAATTATGACCTAGGACAAGGTACAACACTTTTAATTACACCAACACCCCTTGTTAAGTGCAAATTAGGGAGAATCTACACAAATGAAAATAATGCAAGATGGGTCCTCACTACTAGGCCATGTTAGGTACCCATGTACAAATGCAATGCAATCTCTCATAAAGCAGAGAAAAGGAAAATACCACGTGGGAAAAAACTCCCCCCCAAAACAGACATGAAACAAAACAAAACTCATAAAGATGAGGGTAAAACCTCGAATGAGGAAAAAGCCCCCCCCCCCAAATGAGAGAATGAATAAGTCAAGTGATCTCCTTAGAAGAAACATCCCACACCCCTAAGAGAGCTCACAAATGATGATATACACTCTCAGTGAAGGGTTTGGTGAAGATATTTGTAACTTGCTCGATGGTAGGACAATACTACAAATCAATTCCCTGCTCCTATATCAGCTCCTGAATGTAGTGCATATGAATCTCTATGTGTTTGGTCCTCTGATGGTGAACCAGATTCTTCAAGATCTAGATGGAACTTTGATTGTCATAATGAATGAATGTAGGACATGGAATAGTGAATTCAAACTTAGTGACAATACTTTGAAGCCAAATAGCCTTAGTAGCTACATTAACAACCCCTCGATACTTAGCCTCAGTCGAAGAAAGAGCAATAGCATGCTGCTTCTTACTCTACCAACAAATGGGGCTTGAACCAAGATGAAAGTTGTAGCCAAAAGTGGACTTACAATAATCAAGATTTCCAACCCAATTAGAATCTGTATAGCCCACCAAGGTAAGTCATGTACCTGCTGCATAGTGAATCCCATGATAATGTGTACCTTGTATATAGTGCATGATGCATTTGGCTGCTTTCCAATGAAGCTCATGTGGTTCCTACATAAAGTGTGAAACCATGCCAACTACAAAGGAAATATTAGGGCATGTGTGATTCAAGTAGATGATACTCCCAACAAGCTAACGATACAAAGGGGCATCAATAAGTGGAGAAGAACACTTAGCCTCAAGCTTGACTTCTGAAAGAAATGGAGTTGGAGCAAGCTTACAATCAACCATGTGAAACCTTACAATCAGCCATGTGAAACCAAGCTAGAAGATCAAGAGAATACTTGGGCTGAGAAAGAGATATCCCAAAAGCTGACTGTGTGATCTTAATCCCAAGAAAATAGTGCAAAAGGCCCAAGTTAGTCATAGAAAATCTATCCTGCAAAGCAGATTTGACACTGCCAATGATGGATGAGGTACTCCCTATAATGATCAAGTCATCAACATAGAGCAAAAGTAGCAAGTGAGATCCATCCTTTCACAAAATGTAGACATTTGAATCTGAATGACACCTCGTTAATTTTTTTGAGAGAAGAAAGGAATCCGTCTTGGCATACCAAGCCCAAGGGTCTTGTTTGAGGCCATAGATAGACTTCCTCAATCTGCAAACCAAAGAAGAATCTTGTATGAATCCCTGTGGCTGCTCCATGTAAATATCCTCATGAAGATCCCCATGAAGAAATGCACTCTTCACATCCATTTGATGTACAGTCCAACCATGAGTTGCAGCAATAGCAAGTGTCAAGCAAATGGAGATCATCTTAGCAATGGGTGTGAAGGTCACCATATAATCAACACCTAGAACCTGTGAGAAACCTTTTGCCACAAGCTGAGCCTTGTATTTATCCACACTTCCATCTATTGCATACTTAGTTCGATAGATCCACTTACATCAAACCATCCTTTTTTCCCTTAGGAAGAGGAACCAAATCCCATGTGTGATTCCTCATCAAGGAACTATACTCTTCCTCCATTGTTGAAACCCATTCAGGAATGCTTGAAGCCTATTTAAAGGATTGTGGATCTGAAGCACTAGCAATATAAGCATGTAGAAGATCCTAATGTTGTGACTGAGTCCTTCTAGTATCTAAACGATTCCCAACAAGAGGACTTGCTGACACAAGAGTCTATTGATCCCAATGTAGTCTAGTAGGAGATGAAGGACAAGGTGCCTCAACTGCAAGTGGACCCTACGAAGGTGTGATCCTCCTAGTCACAGTTGAGGAAGAATCATCATCTAAGTCACTATCATCACTTTCCACTATGGAGGAAGGAAGAGGAGGATTAGAGGCCAAGCTAGGAGAGCTTTCCTCAAAGTGAACACTCCTCTCAATGACTATCTCATGTTTCTTTGGATCCAAAAGTCTATATGCCTTAAGACCTTTAGGATATCCAACAAAGATGCAAGGCCTACTTTGAGGTTCCAATGCCTTGCACTTCTCTGGAGGTATGTGTGCCCAAGCTGGACAACCAAAAATTCTAAAGTTTCTCACAACTTGTTTTCTACCACACCAAGCCTCAAAAGGATTCATACCCTTTAAAGCCTTATGGGAAACCTGATTTTGGATGTGAGTGGCACAACTGATAGCTTCTGCCTAAAATTATGAACCAAGAGAATGAGCATGAATCATGCAGCTAGCCATCTCTTGAAGGGTTCTATTCTTTCTTTTAGCTACACCATTTTTCTATAGAGTGTATGCACCTAAATGTTGAAGATCAATCCCCTCAAAAGTACAAAATTCCTCAAGTATATTGTTCACATATTCCCTTCCATTGTCTATGTGAAGAATCTTGACTTTCTTTCATAATTTTTTCTCAACATGAGACTTAAAGGTTAGAAATATTTCAAACACTTCACTCTTGTGAACAAGAAAATAGACCCATGTGAAGCGGGAGTAGTCATCAATGAAGGTGAGGACATAGCGGGCCTTGCTAAATGATGGCACTGGAAATGGTCCTTCTACATCACTGTGAACCAATTGAAGAACTTCCAAAGCTCTCCAATACTTCCCTTTTTCAAACTTCTCTTCTGGATGCTTACCCATGGAACAACCTAAACATACACCTTTTCAAAAGCTAATTTGAGGGAGTCCTATAACCATATCCTTGGAGCTAAGTTGTTGAAGATAGTGTTAATTAAGATGTCCAAATTGCTCATGCCATAGCTTGCTTTCTAAATTTGAATGAGTGAGCAAGGTTGTAGAAGGATACTTAGGCACAAAGTGGGAGAATGAGTAAAGCTATGTAGTCTGATTGGCTTGTCCCACTGCAACCAAGGCATTATCCTCAAGTTTTTTGACCATAACTAAATCTGGTAGAAACTCAACTTTCTTGCCATCTCCAAAGTGAGTGATTTGGTAGATTGAAAGAAGATTGGCACTCAAGTTAGGAACATAGAGAACATTTTGAAGTGTTCCATTATCCTTTTCAACCAAACCTTCTCCTTCAACTTGCACTTGAGTATCATTTCCTATGAAGATGTGAGGTACCTTACATGGCTCCAAGGTAGAAAAGTGTTCCCTTGAAGAACCCATATGATGAGTGGCACCCAAGTCAAGTATCCATTGCTGTGAAAAACCTAAAGTAGCCACAAATGCTTTCCCTTTTCCTTTTTATTGTGAGGAAGTGGAAGGAGATGAATCCTTCTTCTTGTAAGAAGATGGAATATTGATGTTGTTCTTCTTGATGGTGTTTTTCAACTCATCAATTTGCTTAGTGTGGCAATGATGCTCATCATGACCAAACTTCTTACAATATGAACATGTTGGTCTCTCTTTCTTGCTTGAATTTCCCTTCTTGGGAGAAGATGAAGAATTCCCTTGTGATGAAGAATTCCCCTATTTTGGAGAGGATGATTGTGCTTTATCTTGTTGTTTCTTTGGATTAGATTGCTTCAGCTTCTTGTTGGAACCCTTTCCTTGTGTCCCTAGATTCCCTTGATTAGCCACCAAAGCTTTCAACTTTGAAGACTTGAGAAACCCCATGATTATCAACTTTGCTTGCTCTAACATCAACATTTATGTGAATGCATCAAATGAAGGCATAGTGAAAGAACTACCCACTATCAAGTGATGGGTTTGGAAGCTAGAAACAAATGTTGCATATTCTGATGGAAGCTTTCCTAACAAATTGTAGACCAATTGTGCATCCTTCTTGTCAATGCCACAATCCTTAAGCTATGCTCTTAACTCATTTTCCTTAGTGACAGTCTTGGATTGTATCAAAATTCTTGGGATCTAACATTGTGAGATCATTGCTAAGATGATAACATCTAATCTCATCAACTTGGCCATACAATTGACCAAACTTTTCCCAAGAATCTTTGATTGTTTTACACTTTTCAATTTGAAATATGAGATCTTTTGATACATATTTCCTTAATGTTCCAACAGCCATAGTATTTGTAGTGAGCCAATCCATATGAGCATTAGGATCAACTTTAGGATCAGATGGTGCAACAACAGTTCCATCAATATAATGAGTTTATCCTTTTTCCCTTAACTTACTCCAAGCATCAATTTTCCAAGAAGAATAATTATGTGGAGTTAACAAAGCAAACTTAGGAGAACCCATAGTAGTAAAATGAAAGAGAACAAGATAGAGAGAGAGAGGCACAATCACACAAGACACCCCTCCAAATTCACTCAATGAAAGAACCCCCCCCCCCAAAAAAGATGATTTGGCACTTTATACTTAGCGCTTGTACAATGACCACTTGCAAGCCAATCAAAGTGGGATTTTGATTTTGAATCTTTTACAACAACCTTAAGTAGGCTATAACAGACTCAAATAATTGATACAAAAGTCCAAACTGAGATCTTATCTTTATAAATGCCAAAATAGGCCAAAAATGACCAAGTGTTGAAAGTACATTTTTTAATCACAATCACTACAAACTGATAGCACCACTGTGAAGTTCAGAAAAATTCATGCACTTTCAAAAAAATGATAGCTGAAAAGGAGTTTGTATGAGCCTGAACGGAGCCCTGGAAGTTGCAAAAATAATGATAATTCAGCTACACCTGAGAGAAATTGATTTTTTTAGAAAATTCATGCACCAAAATTAGAAAATAATTGCACCAGTATGAAGTACATAAAAATTAGCCCAAATAATAAAAAAAAATTCACCGAGAAAGGCCTCAAAATGACCAAGATATGAGACTTCAAAGTTGAACTGCAAAATCAAAAAGCTCAATGGAGAGGGGTCTTTCAGTTTTTAAAAAGTTGCCGACATAGTACTAATGTTAGTAGTTTTTGGCATTAAATTTGATGGTCGTATGCCTGTCATGAATTGTTCTAGATTAAATTTGATAGTCATTTGACCATCACGGCCGCTAACGTACAACTGATCAAAATATTTGCCTCAATATTCTGAAACCTGCCATAACATATTGCCCGCCACTGGTGGAAGTTTTATTTTCTGGATTCTATGTTTCTCAGTTTCATGAGAAAACAATGATTGCAAGTGATTGAATGAAGGACCATAGGAAAATGTGGGGGTCGCGTGGTAGAAGAATGCCATGCCACATGGCAGCCTATAGAATAGCATGGTACCTACGCAGGAAGGTATTGTCTGTGGTACCCTACTAGGGCAGGGTGCCCTAATTTTTCTTTTTTTTTAAATTATTTTAAAACAAACTTTTCAATGCAAAAAAATTATGCAAATAAATTAAAAAAAAATTGATATTTTTTTTGAAAAATAATTTCTTAGAAAATAAAATAATAAGTTTTTTTGAAATAACATTGTACCAACTACAATGATGGCTGGGCCGTATGGCTCAACTAGCAATTTGTGTTGGCCTCACTAGACAACTACTCCTATTTGGATGATTTGGCAATCAATATTAGGGTTTTTGGCCCTTTTGAGTGTGATGGTGATGTCCTTTTTGGCTGAAAATGCTCTAAAGTGGTAGCTAGCTCTTGGATCTAGCAACCACCTCTAATCTTCAACCCTTTGTAGATTTGGCCTCCAATGTCCAACTAAGATGAAAAAAAGGAAAATATGACTATCTTAGACACTCTGTATGCAATTGTGAGCTCAGATCTGATGCAACAAGCTCCCAAAATGCACCTGCAATACAAGGCCAAAAATGAAACCCTCTAAGAATCTCTCCAAAATGATGATCCAAAGGCACTCCAATAGCTCTAATACCATGTAAGAATTGGCTATGAAGGTAGCTACCCAAGACCTAGAGGCCTAATAGAAATCATAAGCATAAGAGAGATAGAGACAATATGACAAGAATAAACTGTATTCTGCCAATAATACAAATAGAATGTAATGAGAAAATATACATAGGAGACCCCTTGGTTATATAGCATAGGTGAGAACATATTAGGGCATAAGATTATTACAAGTGTCGTAATCTTATGACATGAGACAATTGTGGAAAGCTATCACTCCACCTAAAGTGGAAAAGTGATAATGTGATAATCACCACAAAAGGTGGAGAGATAATCACATGATGTGTCCACAAAAGGTGGAAGTGATAAATTAATAACATGTCAAATCCACTAAAAGTGGAAATTCTCAAACAACCTCCTATGTGGTCCCTAAGTAAACTTAAGGGTATGTGCAAGATTATGATGGGCCAAAACGTGGTAATATGATAGGTATGTGGCTGACGATAATTCTTTTACCCAAAATTGATGAAACAAAAAGAATTTTTAAAAGAGATTCTCAGCTTCCCACCAATAGAAATTATTCTTTACTTTGAATTAAATAAGTAATTATTATTCATTTTCTATTCAAATTGTGACTAAAGTTTTCATTGATAAACTAATTGAAAAACATCTATAGCTTTCAAATGGTATCACATTTTTTGAATCCAAATCATGTGTCACATTCTATGCTTTGTATATTATAGGATTAAAAAAATAAAAATTGAATTTCATGAATTTTTGACCAAGTTAAGGTGGTCTGACATACGAATTTTTTATATTTTTCAAAAAATTTAATAAAAAATCATAATTAATTTTTTACTTCAAAAAAAATTATAAAAAAATTTGCATCACATCGGGACATGAGTCCTCTACTTATATCTAAAATCTTATAAAAAAATATTATCATTTTATTGTAGTTAGTGTGGTCGACACACCTACTTCTTATTTTTCCCAAAATTTAAGTACTACTACATTGAAATTTCAAATTTTTAAATAGATTTTTATTTTTTAAACAAACCTAGTAGTTTAGAAACTTCATTCAATTTGCTATAGATTCTATTGATAAATATTTTTAAAATAATATAGATAACTTATTCAAATTTTTACGTCAAGTTTCCTAACTCTAATTTTTTTGCCACTTAAGGGCCTATTTTTCCACGATGATCTTGCACATACCCTTAACTAAGGTGTAATTATGACCTAAGACAAGGTACAACACTTTTAATTACACCAACATGGATGTCACTAGTACAAAAACAAAAATATCAGACTAAATAAACTATTAAAAATTGCATATAAATGACTAATTTTGGTCACGTGACCATTAGTAGTTTATTGCCGGTCATTTATAACATGACCAAATTTATGACTAAATTATTTTAGTCATTTATTTAGTCATTGATTTGGTCATTGATTTAGTCATTGATTTAGTCATTAATTTAGTCATTGATTATTGTTAACTGGTCATTTATTTAGTCATGGTAGTGATTTATTTAGTCATATATTTAATCATATATTTAATTATTAATTTAGTCATTACTTTAGTCATATATTTAATTATTAGTTTAGTCATTTTTATTTACTAGTTTCTATTAATTAGTAGTAAATATAGTCATGAAATGAATAATTTATTAAATAGCGTAAATTTCATAATGCAAAACTAACATAATATTAAACTTAAACTAAAACATAAAAATAAATAAAAATATTACATATACAAACAAGCTACAACATGCTAGAATTAAAAGATTGATTCAATATCATGAAAAATAAAGGTAATCTACAATAAAATATTTAATGCATATATATATATATATATATATCAAGTTATAGGATGTCAAAGTTGTCTAAGAGTTTCCAACTCTTTCAAATACAACATGATAATTAAGATCCCTGAACAACACATTCAAATACTACATAAAGCAATGAGCCAACATGTCTAACAACTAGTAAATTATAAATATATTCAACTATGTCATTTTTTGTAAATATTTTAGTGGCCATCGTGTGAAGATCCACTCTTTCTCTTTCAGACGAACAACTCCATCTATTTTGTCTTCATAAAGAAGGGTATGTTACTTGTGACCTTTAAAATGTTTACATTTGCATCTCCTATTCCTTTCAAATTGACTCTATGTACATTAGATAGGTAGTGAATCCACCCAATGCCCACAACATCACCATCAAACGGATCCAACACCCTAACTTTATCCTCTTCTTTGAGTTTATTAATATATTTCTGCAAAAAGAAAAAAAAACACATTATATTACATAGGTAATGATTACCCTTGTTTGCATAATAAAACAACCATTACTGATTTAAATAGTACTTGCATGTGTGTTAAAATAATTGTAAAAAAAAAATTTCAAAAATAATTGCAATGATACCTTATAAATGTTTTACCCTGAAAATTACCTTAGCAGTCTCATATTTTTGTTGATCAAGAGGTCTGGTAGTCATGCGATCATACCTCTCAGATATGTATTGGCATTTCAAACACTTTATCTGTAATACCTAAAAAAAACAATACATAGAGCTCATCTATGAGTGAAAGAAAGCACCAAAACCAATTAACAACTTCATGTGGCGATCTAATTGACTCATCAAGAGTGAACAAAAAGCTCTCTAGCAAAATCAAATTGTAAGTTGCATATATTATTCCCATATCGGAAGTTGCATGAAGTAGAAATTTGTGCCAATCTTATAAAATCAATAAAAAGGAAATTTTGCACAAGTAACAAATTGAGATGAAATCTCAAATCCCTGATCATTGTTGAATCATAAAATGAAAATCTTAACAAAGGTAAGAACAAAGTGGTGTGTGTACAATTCAAGCACATAGTTGAATTGCCCGCACTTGATTATCAAGTAAATATAATATTAGAGTTTACTTGTGCCTCAACCAGTATGAATACACATCCCCTTATGATATATCTTGGGAACAAAAGACAAAAATATCTCTAATAATTCATGGCCTCAAGAGAAATACAAATTAAAGTAACATCAATCATCAAGAAAAATGCATACAAGTCACTAAGGTAATCCAACATTCTAAAGATCCATGGCCTTGCCTGAGATTTACCAAGCAAAAAAAAGGATGGAACTTGGTAATAAGATTCTTTAATAAATGCTTGAAAAAAATGAGCATAAGCTACACAGTGCTTGTAAATTTTGAAGAAAAGCATTCACATTACTACTTGTGCAATAAAACAACCAAAAATTACTTGCAAATTATACTATTTATAGTCTAACCTGATTCATTAAAGAGATCAAACATCAAGCTTCCAAACATTTTGTGTTGCAGATAGATGACCTCAAAAATTATCTCTGATTAAGTCCTCCATTGATTAAGAACAGACAAACAAATGATGTTAAGAAAGAAATATGTTTAAGAGATGGGTAGGTCTTGCTACATGAGGAGGTCCAATGAGGATGTTAATAGTTTCAGACAGTAGGAAATAAAATGAAAAGCAACAAAAGAGGTGAAAGGACTAAATAATAGGCTAATAGAATTTATATTAGACATTATATGCTTGTAGAGCTCTAAATATTCTAACAAGTACAATTGAGATTTAAGCAATCTAAGATGAGCATCAGAAACAAAAGTGGTTAAGGGAAATTCAATGCCATATTCATTTGGGGGCCAAACCATGGATGTCATATTTATCCAAACCCACAAAAATTTTGATTGGGGAATTCATATTCCAAAGCAGTAATTTGATGTTATTAGCATAAGAGAATTAAGGCCCAAAGATCAAAGTCTTTGTCACTCTTACACTAAAAAGGTTTAAACTTTACATTGAATATTTTAATTGAGGACCCGTTGTTGCAACCATATCATATGCCTTAATATCTATAATCTGCACGTTCATTCAAACTTATGTGATGTTGAAATTTTATACATAAAGGTCAACACATCGATAAACACAAATATATCATGTCTTTAGGTGAACTAGAACACATGATATGTCTGTGTATTGACAACTTAAGACTCAAAGAATGATTCTAGCAAAGATAAAATAATATGTTAGTATTTTATTGGCTCTAGAAACTACCATACCTATTTCCACAATTGATGAGACTACAAGGTGGCAATTCAAGCTTGTCCCAATTGAAAAGTTTGACAAAAATTTAATACAAAAACAATGTCTGACAACCAAAAGCTGTGTGAGAAAAATAAATATAAGGTGCAAAATTACATAACAAGAATAAATTGATTATACTTGTTGTTCTAGGTGTAACATAAATGATAAAATTTGATTCAATTCAAGACCTCTTTTTTATGTCCATAAGTAATAATTGCTAAAAAAAAGTATCACACAAACCTAAGTAAAAAATTGTGCCATTGCAAATAATGAAACCAACCATAGCTTGAAAACAATAAATTAGCATATCTAAAAATTACCTTGCTTGATTTTCTTGAGCTGACATTAATCATTTTTGTTGAAGATTACTTCAAGGTTTTGAAGATTTCAGTTGCTGTGCAACTTTTTTGATAGATTATTTCAAGGAATTACCAGTAGGAAGAGATGAAACGACAATATGGAATGTGTTAGAAGATATTATATCATAGCTAACATTCTTTTGTCGTGATACACTGCAAATAGGAGCTCTTTCCTTAAGTGGAGAAGAATGTTAAAAAGTATATCTAACAGACCTCTTGCTTGTACCACTTATTTTTGAAGCCCTTTGGTTCTCAATTTTAGATGTTGCTATTCTAGTATCCATAACCTTTGACGTACTATCTAGAGAAATGGAGGATGTGGATCTTGAAGAATCATCTTTGGTTTGCAATGAACTCTTTGAACTTGATGCCCAAGGAACATACTTCTTCTGGCCTGAGAAGCTGGTAATCGATTCTCTAGAATTTGAGGCATTATTGATAAGGCTTTTCCTCGTTTGGCTATCCACCACTGTCTTACTTGTGATGTAAGATTGATTGCAAGGGATAGATTTATCCCCCATATGGACATTAGTTCTAGATGTAGAATTAAAGGAGGGGTTTGAATTCAAAGAGGTTGAATCCTTCTGGCCAGAGGAGCTGGTCAGTAGACTTCCATAATTTGAGATATTCTTCATAGAACATTTTCCTGTTAGATCACCCATGACATTTTTACTAGTGCTAGGAGATTGATTAAGAGACCTGGAGGAATCCACCATATGGTCATTAATGTTGGAGGCTGAATTAGAGGATCCAGATAGATTCACTACATCGACACTAGAGGTAGAAGAGTTCTTAACCATCTTGATAGGGATGTTATCATGTATAGGCTCCTCAGATACAATAGGATTGTTTCTAGCAATTGGAAGATCAGGTTCATCTATGAAAACACAAAGATTTTGTGTACAACTTGTAGAGTTGTGTTTCTTATAAAGAATATGAAGATCATGAATATCCAAGTCAAGTTTTATCTCATTATATTGAATGACATGGTTCTTCTTGCCATCCATGGCATATGTCAGTTGTATCCACTTTGGAACTTAATGAACTCTTTTTGCAAATTAATTTCTTGGAAGTTAATCTTTTACAAAATAATGTTCAACTTGCTATCACCTAGATCAAATATACTAATCCTCCCAATATCCCCCTTTATGTCAAATATGAGCAACTCAATTTATCATGGATGTCTATTTTCCTAAATCCCATTCCAAATAATGATCATAATATTTTTCCCAAATTTGACATGGGCATGATGTTCCATAAGGTTGCTTGAATGTCTAGACATTTTTAGGATTAATGGATTATTTTTGTATAGAACATGAGGCTATCTAGCTATGATTCTTTGTCAAATATTTAGTTGGTCATACAAAGGAGTGGTTAAATGATTTTCTTAGCCATTTTTTCTATTCATAGGATGGGTTCATTTTAGTATCTAGTAGGAAGTTCAAGGTGAAGGTAAATTTTGACTTATTGATCTAAAGGTTTGTGATCATTATTACTGGCACACTAAATAGTTAAAAATAGCCACACCATCTTCAAATGACCTAACGGATAAAAAGGTTAATAAAAATACCATCTCCTTCGATTGCTTTGAACCAAAGCAATAGAAGTGATGGTTATTCTCCTTATAGGACCTTTCAACTTCTTTAAAATTTCTTTGGATCTTGGTAACATTTCCTCTAGATAAAATAGCCAAATACAACAATTTGGTAGCTTATTTAGGAAAAAGTGTGGGAAGTCCAACTATCAAATTTGTAAGCACTGGTTGCAAACTTTGAGATGCTTCAGCAAGCACTACCCATGGAGAACACTGTAGAGTTATAATCAAATTTGTAAGCATTTGTTGCAAACTTAAGCAAATCAGGCCTCTTCTGGAATTAGTTAAAAAAGACATTTTTTGCTTGCATTATTTTCCAGTCATCTGTTTATTCTATCTAAAGCATAGGTTGAATTTTATTTATTCTATCTAAAAAAAGAGTTATGATTCCATTTAAAATTAAACATTATTAAGAGAAACAAATGGGCCTATGGCCATTATATAATAGTAGTGCAATGAAAATGACAAATTTTGTTAGATTCATCATCGATGAACTCAAATCTAACTATGAGGCTAATTGTGATAGTCAAATGACACCTATTGAAAGTTGCAGTAGTAGATTTCGTCATGAATATACTATAGCCATTATCTTAAGGAGTAAATAAGAATACTGCTGCTCGCTTGTTATTAACTGCCAAAAACATAAATATAGTAGAAGGTAATTCTTACAGTATTTACTTGCTAAATCCTAGAATTATACAATCCAATCAATTACTTTGTTAAATGATGTGTGACTCTAGGTTACTCATCCAAAAACCCAGGCCCTAGAGACAATCAAACATGATAATTGGCCATCTAGGGCTGATACAAAGGTGGGGTGGAGATCAAATTCAAATGACAAATACAAGATGAT
This sequence comes from Sequoia sempervirens, assembly GCA_007258455.2. Taxonomy (NCBI): domain Eukaryota; kingdom Viridiplantae; phylum Streptophyta; class Pinopsida; order Cupressales; family Cupressaceae; genus Sequoia; species Sequoia sempervirens. The sequence continues at coordinate 728,679,689 of VDFB02271358.1, read as the reverse complement.
CAACCCAAAATCCAAAGCAAAGTCAAAAGAACTTCACAAATCCACTTGTTAGGTACATTCTTTCTACAAGTAGTGCCAAACAGATTCAAGGGACTTCTCACCCAACTTTCCCAAAAGACCTATCAATTAAATGGTGGATTTAGACACCCATTAAGGACTTACACAACATACTTCAAGATTAATTCTAACTCCTTTGGACTAGTTTAGACTTCCAATACACTCACCATGGGAAAATCAAGGAAAATAGGTCAATTTAACAAAGGAAGTACCCTTCAAACTTATCCAATCACCTTGCAACCTTGGGGCAGCAAATTAAAATGTATTCAACTCCCAAAAACACAATTTTCCTCAAGGGAAACTTGCTCCAACTAGCCAAACCACAAAAACATCATTTTAAGCCAATTTGAGGAGGGTTTAATGAAAATATGGGTTCCATGACTTATCATAACATTCCAGTGCCTTAGACCTTCATAAAATGACCTTCAAAAACTCAAAACACTATCACATATATAGTTCTAATCATATTTTTCCAAAACCTTACTTTAGTTCCTCAATTTCACATGGAAAACTCATGAAAACACCTTAGGGCATCACCCTAAAACCATAAAAATTGCATTTCCGGCCTCCCAAACCATTGGTACATCTAAAATACCATGAAACAAGTCATTCCACCAAGTTACAGGGCTGGACAACAAGTGGAATGGACTTTTACACCAATCAAACCCTCAAATTAGTTAGAAACAGGCAGTCCCAAAAAAATGAAGAGATCTCCCTCAAAACTCAATATTAGAACCTCTAACTAGATTAAAATGAAAGATATTTGATGCCCCTACAAGATGGTATAAGTATCAGAGCATATGGTGGTGGTACAGATCCATACAATGCTTGCAAAGTTTAGGAAAGCAGGAAAAACATGGGGTTTGAGACCACCCAGTAGTAAAATGGGAATATCTCACTCAATTCTCAATGAAATAACACCATTAAAATTCCAAAAGAAAGGTTATTAAATTATCTATCCAACCATTATAGGCTTGGAGTGTGGAACAATACATACAGGTTGTACAATACACGGGATCAGCAATTTCTTAATGGAAAACACAAAAAATAGCAAACTTCTTATTAGAAACTCATTCCAAACTTCTTCAATAGCCTCCCCTTCAAGATATTACAACAATATATCATGATACCACCTTCAAACTACCTCTTGGGGTGTTCAACTACCATAACCACCCTTTAATTAGATTCTAAGATGACAACTTTGCCAATTTTGCTCTTAATCACTATCCCATTACAACTTGATCAACTTGATTTTGAAAATACCACCTAACTGACCTATTAAGCCCTCCAATACATTGAAAATGGTCATTGAGACTTTATTTAACATGGAATAAGACCCTACTCCCTATATCCCTTAAAACTCATGATTTCACATGGCTTTTGCATTATGAATCAAACTGACAAATTCAACTAAATGATTCAAAACCCTTTCAAATTGCATTATGACTGGTCCTTTAGACCCTATTAAGCATAAATGAACAAAAGACACACCTAGGTATCAACTTATACTTCACAAGGTGTAGGTGCTCCTGCACCAAGGGCCAAAATTTAAAATTTATGAGAAAATGCAACATAATTGAATTCAATCTTGTCCATGGGAAAAACTAGACTATCGACTGCATCAAGTTAGCAAACCCTAAATAGCAATCACTAGGCCTACCAATGGAAATAATAAAAACCTAAAATTTGAAAGAAAAAAAGACCTTGGATCACTCATTGCACTGCTCTCTAAAGGTATGTACAAGCTATGACTAAAAGTATGCATTAAAATCATACCCTTCACCACTATTTCATTATATTTGTGATTGGTGCAGGAATAGAACCATTGGTGACATTGAATCATTATGATTTTCCATTGCCCTTAGATGATGAATATGGCAGCTGGTTAAGTCCCAATATCATGTAAATTAAAAACCTATCCATGTCTTTATTTTCTATAACAGTTTATTTTGTTTGTCCTAGTATTAAAAATTGGGAGTTATGTAGAAAGGATTTCCAGCATTTGCAGAAGTTTGCTTTGCAGCTTTTGGCAACAAAGTGAAATACTGGGTGACATTCAATGAGCCAAACGTATTTGTTCAGAGAGTTTATCTAACTAGAGTTTATCCACCAGCTCGGTGTTCTTGGCCATTTAGGAATTGCAGTGAGGGAAATTCATAAACAAAACCCTACCTAGTTTCTCATAATGTTATATTATCACAAGCAATAGTTGTAGATATCTACAGAACAAAATATCAGGTTATTATTAATAAGAGGAAAATCTACTATTCTTACAATTTAAATCATTTGATGTTTGAGTGGAGAGCAAAAATAGATCTAATATTTTCATAAAATTTATAGGAGAATGGTTGCTTAGCAAGGAGTGAAGTGAGTGTGAAAGGTGTGGATATGTGGTGACAGGAAAAACTATAAGAGAAGAGGTTGCAGAATGATTGCCAAATATAAAAGAAAAAAAAAATATGTAGATTATATGGTGCCCCAATTTGTAGCTTTACCATCAAATTTAGAACCTCCAAATTAAAATATTTATAATCATTCTAATTTTATCTATTTTGTGCTATATATTTACATTACAGGGTGCCACAATTTGTAGCTTTATGGCCCTTGTCACTATAACAATCTTGTTGTTTCTTCATGACTAGTAAAACAATGATTAGAAATTTAGAAGAATCAAATGTTCAATAGAAATCATGACAGAAAATGGTTGAGAAAACAGAGGATACCTTCCCTATGCCTTCATTTTTTTCAACAATTGTAGATGGCTTTCCCCTTCCTCCTGACACCTCAACCTACACATCAGGTTCAAGAAGACCAATAAGCATAAAAAAAATAGAAATATAATGACTATTGCTTCTAAAGGTTTGAAGCCAAGGTTAGTAGTTATTCCATTCAAAACACACAGACATACCAACACAATTTCCCATTCAAAAGCACCACCATTCTGGGCTGAATTTCCACGCTCAAAGCTCTGAATTGCATAGTTATCCTAGAGCCAATATCAAGCAATTAGTTGACGTAATCCTATGTATAGAGCATAAAAGATCACTACATAAAAATGTTTCCAACAAATTCTCCCATAAGCAACTATTTGCATAAAAACTATTTTGTCTTGAAAAATGGAAACTTGAAAGCCATATTTAGATGGGGAAATCCTACCTACAACATCCACTAAAAAATGTAATATCCATGGCACATTTCCAAGTTTCTAAATATAGTTCTAACTTTTTTCAAGGGGCATTTCTAGCTGTTCTAGGAAGGCTTTTGATGACATTTATACAAGTTCAATTTTTTTAAACATTTTTAAATTTCCTGATTGTTTCCCTATTTCCCTATAAATGTATATTCAAGTTTCCAAATTAATTTAGCTCATAGTCATCATCATCTCTACAGTTTCCAAATTCAAGTTTCTAGTACTCACAATAACATAGGGAATAACGTACCTGATCTTGTTGGGGCTATTGACTAAACATCTAAATACTTCAACTCTAGCTTCCAGATATTATTTATTTTTATCATTTTCAATCCATATATGCCAAATGGAAAAAGAACAATGGTTAAGGATATATAAGATTAAACCATCTTTATGAGATATGCAAAAAACACCTGCTCTTCTTTCAAACATTGTGAAATAAATGAATAGGAAGGTATAGAGAGTTTATGATGTAAAAAGTAGGGGCTTGAATATACTATAATTAATAAATAAAATAAAATAAAATAAATTATTTTTCTATATCATTTTTAAGTAGGAATACAAAATATATAAAGCACCTTCCATCTAGTATTCAACCAAACATGAGTTATTATTTACTAACCTAATCAGTGTGTTAGATGTTCTTTCTGTCAAGCCAACCGCTCAGTTGTACTCTTACTATTATCTATTGCCATATCATATTCCTATAATCAAATAGGTGTTGATAATCAGTCATTGTACATGTAGTCTAAGTTATGTCTGTAACACAAAAGAGTAAAGTTGGCCAAGAGTCTAAATAAATGCACTAAAAGGCCATTTCATTAAAGTTGTCATTTTCAAGAAGAAAATAAGAAGACATAAAAGAATGCATAAAATTGAACACATTCAATAATACATGAAACCAAAATCTAACAATCTTCTTGTGTACTAAAACTAGCATAGATATTTTAAACACATCTATCTAAAAGACACTGAGAAATATCAGTCTTGACATGCATGTATTGGATTTGTGACATACATTAAATAGATGCCTCAAAATTGATATATCTTAGTGTGTTTTAGCTAGATATATTGAAGATACCTATGCTAATTTATTAGATTTGACGTGTAAATTGCCATCATTTTTTTATGTTAAGGGGTTTTGTTATCCAGTCACTCCATTACAACCCCCCAGTTTCCATTGTAGTTATGCCTCTTGGCATAATTAGGATCCTATAGTGTAAAGAATGTAAAAGAATGCTAAAGAGCATTGGCAAAATTCATGTTAAAGCAAGCTTCCTACACAATCAACTCCAGCTTCAAAATCCATTGACAATTGCAAGGAGCCCTGCCAACAATTGCAAAATGGCCATTTTTTGCAATTAGAAATTGTTACATTGCACCAAATTAGTAGTATATAATGTGATGTTTTTGAAATACATTTCCATAAACTTTTGAATTTTCACTAGAAATTTAAATTCATTTAAGTTATATATTGAACACAAAGGCATGTGTGCTCACTTTGATTGGTTACAGGTCCTTACATAAGATAGACACAAAAAATGGAATCTTCTTGCATTCAAAAACCTTTTGATATCTAAACATACTATAAGACATTATGACAAATTGTAAAACTTTGATCCCTAGCATGCAGCAAGCATTAGTTACCAATCATGGTAATTTTATTCTAAAGTAGTTAAGTAATTTTTCTTGACCTGTCTTTTCCTTGTTTTCAGTGTATATATAGCATCATAATCTCATTAGAGAAACAAGAGGAATTAAAAATTGCACTAAGATTATCCTTGTCAATCAAGATGGCAGGGAACACATTTCATTCATGAATAAATACACACATATATGGCAATGAATAAAGGCCCATACAGTAGGCTTTTTTGCAAGGTTAATACTTCATGAAAATTACTTCCAAGTTTATAATTTACAGAAAATAGCATAATAGTAAAACCAAAAAAGACCTCAATTGGATAGTAATTACTATCACATTTTCCTTCAAAATAACAATACCATAACAAATCAGACAAGCTCCATGAAATGTGGATACTAACATACATGGGATGAAAATAATTTTATCCTCATCTATGTGTCCTACTCTTAACAAAATTGACAAACAAGCTCCATTTATAGCTGCATGTTCTCAAATCAGATATGTTTTCAAGAACAAAAATTTATAAGATAAACTTTGAATTAATAAATAAATCAAACACCATAACCAACATTAACTAGATATGGAGTTTTAAAAATATGAACTAGATTGCAACCTGTCCTCCTGATGCAAGTAACAGAGCTCCAAATTCTAGAACTTTATTAATGTCAAAGCTGCAATACATCCCAAAGATTATCAAATGTAAGGTTAGGCTTGATAGGTCTGGTTCATGATAACAAAAAATAAATATTATCAGTAAATAACTTGAGAAGGTTAACATAACTGCCAAAAGAAAGAAGTGTTGAAGAATTTTGTGTTGGATTCCAACTTGCTATAGTTAGGTCTTTAACATTCTCAGCAATTCCCAACTTTAACAACTCAGATTCACTATCAGCTCTAATGTTGTTCATAGATACAGATTTAATATTTTCTGCAATGGCACTAATAGCCTGAGCAACAACAACCCTGGTATCCCATTTCTTGCTTCAAAGATACTGAGAAACCTGTGACATATCAGAAAGTGCCAGGTAAAAAGAAAATATCAAGGGAAACTCTGAAGAAGCAGATGAGCTACACCATGGTCCTTCCATATGATAACCCATAGCATAGTAGAAGAATGATAACCCATGCAACTGCAACAAATAGCTTCATAAATAGTCTAATCAGAACAGTGATTCTTGTGTTGTTATAAGCCTAAGACACCAACATATACTTGCTGCATATCAGTAACAACAAAATCTACTAGAGAAAAAAGGAAGTCAGACAATGAGGATGTGAAGCCAAGTAACACTTCACCTACAAAGAGGCAAAAAATAGAGGTAAGTAATATTTTTTATGAGACACACTGGTAACAAATATTCTTCATTTAGTTCCCTTTGGAACAGTGGTGAGTGTGACCCCTTTCCACAGATCTTGAAAAGTATGTTAACTTTTGTTGGAATTCTCATTTTGAAAATGTGAATGTTTTACAACAGGATTTGAAATCCACTAAAACAATCAGTGTAGGAGATGAAGTTATACCTATATAAAAAAATGCTTCAACCTTAGGGAAGCATACACTACTTGCATCTAACAAGGCCACAGGTGCACAAATGACAGGGCCAGTTCCAGAGGAGGAATTGTTGAATTTCTTAAGAGAAATGGCTCCAGTAACAAACCAAATTATTTCAGCTAAATTCAAGGCCAGAATCAAGACACAAGAGGTTTGTATTATATTTCGAGGCAACAGTATTTAAATATTTCAACTCTTAGATTTATAATATCCTTCCAAGTAGATTACAAATTTCCTTAATGGAAACAATTAAATTTTTTAATCCATTTGAATAATTATGTTAACAAAGGAAAGAACAAAATTCTTCTAATGTTTTCCTCTTTTGACTGGAAACTTGAAGTCTTTATTTATGCTGATTTCGGTCCCAAAGTTTCAGGTAGAGCGCAAATGGTATTCTTATTCTAGGATGATTAGATTTGACATTCTTTGATTGCTCCATCTATGTGGTATAGGACAAGTTGGCATTTGCTGAAACATTGAAGAAAATGTCTCACCTTGAAAAAATAAATGGTGCTAACTATTTGGTATTACGAAATATTTGAGGGTATCATTTTTTTTTTTAATTTGGCTGATCTCTCCCAAGCAACATCAGTATGAGCTTGTGATCAGAGCACACATTTCAATTTTATGGAATTGGATACAACTCTTTATATATATATTTTTTCTTATATTGATGATGGATCAATAAGTGTGACTGAAACTGCACTTATTAAAAAATTGATGTAGTTTTTATCAAAACTTCTATTCTTTCTTATCTGGCAGAGACCCCATCAATGAATTGGTTGTGATATTTAATATTTTCAACTGACTATAGTTCATTCAAAACAAATCTACAATGCTTTCATATAGAGAATTTACAGCCAACTGAATAGCTTTCAAGTCACTGAGCCCACATATGGAAGAGGGTATAAGGCCTATTAACCCTATATTATCCAAATTGATAGTTGTAACTATACTTGCATTATTGGAGGTGATTCCATTCCACTAGCAAGAAGAAGTAGAATAAGCATCCCTGTTGTACAAAGCACTTTCTGGATCTTCGACCCTCCTCATCATGCTTGACAACATTTTAACTTGCTTGTCTTCTACATAACAAGGACCTAGGAATACAATTATCAAGAAGAAAATATTGAGATTTGCAACGATGCAAAAAGGCTCCAAATTTTTGCAAGAGATAAGTGGCAATCCTCTAGATTCCAACATCATGCCCAAAGAGATATACAGTTTGAAAGACCTGAATATTCTATGTTTGTCCAACATTAGCTTGTTTGGAACCATTTCAACATCCATTAGTAACCTTTCAGATCTAGTAAAACAAGAACTTTCTTACAACAGTCTAAATGGAACTAAACCAAAATCATTGTAACTGGAATACCCATGCATGCATTCAGTATAAGTCCCAACTTGCCAAGAGCTTTTATGCTCTCTGACCAAAACAGAGGAGAAAATTGGTTAAGCTAGCTAGTCCACATTGCTAAGTTTGAGGAGCACCTCTCCCAGCTAGATGGAAAGTTGTTATAGGAAAATAAATTTTAACTTACTGAAGCAATTTAGGGAGATGGATTTTTATGCTAATGGAAAATTTTTGGGACATGCTTGCCTCCCACTATGATAGGTATTCTCTTGTAAATATAGAATAGCATGGTTTTATTTTGAAGTGGTATGTTACAACTCAATTTTTTGAGGAGAATAAGACGAAGGTTTAGGTAAGGAAGTGATTTTTTGTGGTGGCATTTGGTGGATTTTTTCTTTCATTTTTATCTATGTTGTTATGAATTAAGTTATAAATTTATAATTCTCCCCTCTGAGCAAGCTGAGTATGTGGCTAATAAATCATTTATTTTGAAATTTAGTCTTTAAATTGCTTGTCTTTTATTGTTGTTGTATGCATTTGTTTACAAATCCATAGTTTTCCTTGAATAGAAAGTAACAGGAGATCAACATGGTGGTTGCATCATAAATGGTTTAACACCTCAACAAATAGCATTCCTCAGAATTTGGGCCCCTCATTTTCAAATGATTGGAAATGGGAAGTTTTCTCTAACCCTGCCATAAATCTCTTACTTATTTTGTATGTTTTCCTATTACTCAAGTCCATCTATCCAAACTGACTCATTACAATCTAAAAATAGCAAGTTTGAAAAATAGCCTTGCAAAGATGTAGTCTAACAAATTCATTGTGATTTATCCCATAAATCCTTAGACTGAAAAAAACTATCCCTATATAATATGGATTCATTGTTTTTATGGAAGGGACCTTCATACTCCTAGTGCAATTGTCCAACAATGATTTACTCTATCGACCAAATTCATAAGAAGAGCATAGAGTCCTGCATCCAAAGCATCATTGCTCAACTAAAAACATCACAAAGATTGAAAGTGCCTCAGTCAACTACCATGTATGAGGGTATATAGAAATTTATGGGGATGGAAATCAACCCTCCATTCAAAGTTGCAATACACTCATAGCCATTTGGACTAATAATGGTATAGTCAATGAATAGTATTGGTTCAAGTCATTCCCAACTCCCAGGAGGGGTAGCTAATCAGTGGCACCATAAAGACAAGTTATCTAAGAGATTTATATCATTTAGGGTGATGAAAATCCTTTCGAATGAGCTAGCAAACAATAAGCTGAGTATTCTTGAAGAAAACACTAAATTATTGAGTACTATCTCAGAGAAGGACCAATAATTTTTTCTCTTGCCATAAGTTTACAAATGGCATTACTGAAGGAAACAAAGTTTAGAAAAATTAGGGAGTCCTATATATGAAGAGGAAAAAATACATCTCTGAGTCAAAATATGCAATTTTCTTTTAGGACTTGGTTGGTTTCTAGCCGGCTAAGCTCCCTTCTTAATTCAATGTAAAGTCCAAAAACAAAAGGGAGACAATACTCTACTTGACGGCCTGTCTAATATTAAATAGTCTTCTTCCTGTATCTTTCCATTAGGAATAAACCATGCCTATTTCTTATCACTTGCATTGTTTGTAATTCACTCTCATTCATAAGCAGTCCTAACAAGTGCCAAGTGCAACAAATAAAGTATGGAAGGTGATTTTAAGGCATCCACAGTCCCTAAATATTGAAAAAAAAAAACAACCAGATTTTTATAAAATGGGAATTTTAGACCACACCGCAAGTTCCATCATAGGGTTTTCCTATAAAGCCTAAAACCAAATATGTTTTATTATGATAAATTTAAATAGAACCTAATTGCAAGGTAAGGTATTCTGAGTCTCAAGTATGCATTTAGGGTAAGAGAAATTTCAATTAATTAGATATTACCCAAAGGTGGTTTAATGAAATAATATAGCCTAATCTGTTCAATTGAAAAGTTGCAGTTTCATATGTTAAAATAATGTATGGGATACTTACAAGAGAGATGTCAGGCTTCCAACTTGTTGTATGTTGTTATGTAGATTGTTATAAAGGAGTGCATGTGCTTGTTGTAACTATTCTCTTTCTCTTTCTGCACAGTCATAACTCAGTGATATAAATTTAGTAAAATTATTCATCAAATTCTATGAAACTTTACTAGTGTTTTGTAATGAAAGATTATCTTGGTGATGGTGGTTCATGTGTCCCCCAACTGTGTGTGATTTTATAAATTTCATTTCACAAAACCTGCATTCATACGGCTTGTTGTTCGCATCTTCCTCGATTGATTCAACCCTGCACTTTCTTTTGTTTGCATAATCCACACAATCAAAATTACAAGCAAATCTATCACAAAAGTAAAATGTAGTGTTGAATGAGGGAGGACAAAGGAAAATAAAAGGAGGGAAAACGAATGAGGGGAGGGAAATAAAAAAATTATTTTTGAAAAAGTATTGTTTTTATTGTTTTAATTTAAGACAATTTACACATAAAATATATATAAGACAATATTAATATTTTGTCTTAAATTAATGTCTTAAAACATCTTTTTATGTAGTAGTGCAAATGTTAAAATTTTTTATAAAATATGTGAAGGCCTTAAGACTACACCGAGAGGCGATTCCTTCCACACAATAGGTTTTTTGGTGCACTAAGCAACCTAGGTAGCCAAATGGCCCACTTAGGTAGGGGTTTCATGAGGGGGGCTTAAGCTTTATGGATTATGATCAAATTTGAAAGAAAAAAGAATAGAGAAGAAATAGTCATTTATTTAGTCATTTTTATTTTTATGATCAATTATTTAGTTGTGATTTTACTCGATGACTAAATTAGTCATTTATTTAGTCATTTATACTTGTGAATTGCAAAAAAATAGTAAAATTTAGTAATTTTTAGTCACGTGACTAAAACTTTTAGTCACGTAGTCATTTATTTGTCAAATTCTACTAGTGTGCATTAATGTTTTATTGTATATGTATGGATAATGCGATATGTGAGGGCATATGTTATGTTGTGTATGCATTAATGATTTGGACAATGTATGAAGATGTTTAATGCACTTTATATGTTATACCAATTTAAATTGATGAATGTAGCTGATATATGTGTACTAATGATGTGGATGCAAATATGTGAATGGACATTTAATTAATGTATGCCTAAATGAATGTTTAATGTGTAATGCAACTAAGTGAATGGATATATGTAAATGTGTAACAAACTAATTCAATGTCTATACTATAATGTATGCAATTATTTTTTTTATGTCATAGGATATCATCAAGAGACAAAAGAAGAGAAATGAGAAGATAGGAGATCATTGATGTTAGTGCTAAGAAAGAATCCTTCAATATATTGCCAAATAACTTATAATTGTTGCTCAAATCATCATTGGGTGGATTATTATAATGGTCAACAAAACCATGATATGACATAGATCAATGGTCTGCAAGGTCGTACCATCACATGAAACCAATAGTCAAAAACAAGGATAATCATGACTCATACTAGGAGTGCAATTGCCCCAGTCTTTTTGTCATAACCAACAACAAACAAGAAAGACAAGAAAGACCAGCCATGAAACGTTGTTGCTCCTCTAAATCCTGTTCCCAGGATATCCTTAAGGAACTAGTGACATGACTATTTTGAAAAAGACAAGACAATTATCATGGTACATCATTGCTCCTCTAAATCCCATCATTAGGACATCCTTGAGAAACTGGTAGCATGATGGAAAAAAAGAGGATAAAATGACAAGACATTGTTTGCCAAGTGTTTTCCAAAAGTGTCTGAATGTCAAGTGTTTTGATGTCAAGATGTCAAGTTTGATGATTTCTAGATGACCAATGTTAGGTAATTTTGAATCCAAGTAGGACATATCCTAAATGATGTCGATGTCAAGAGGATCGATTCTCAAATGTTGCAAGAATCCCTGAAAATGCCAGATGACGGTGACAATTCCTAGGAAGGACACATCCTAAGGCATAAGTAAATGACATGGGTTGTATTCAAAAGGACACATTCCAAGACCACGCATGAGTTGAAAATTTGACTTGTTTGGCTGAATTTGACTAAAGCTGACTAGGTTACAGGATTGACCACATGCCTGACATTGACATGCTAATGTAATTGAGATGTTTGATCAAATGATTGCCAAAGTTTTAGGAGTTGTCTATTTTGGAATAATTTGTTTAATTTGAGGAAATTTGACGTGTGTGCCATTGTAGTGTTATCAAGCCTAATGGATTGACCTAGTGCAGCCTTAGGGGCTCATCGATTAATGACCTTTCCTACGTTATACACTAAAAGACCTCATAGTTTGACACAACCAATTAATTTGTTTTGATGACCAAAGATTGAGTCATGATTTTATTTAATCAAACCTAAAAGGACTGACCTAATATCTTAGGGGCTCAAATATGAACCTTGCCTATGTAGAAATGTGTAGAGACAACATAAATCGACAATGATGAAGATTGACTAAAATGACCGACTTGACAAGTTATGACTCTGTTTTTGGGATTTTTGAGTTTTATTTAGATTTTTTTGTTTTTTTTCCATATTTCAATTTTTTTGTATTTCTTTAGGACATTTTTTTATTTTAAGGTCTTTTTTCAAGACATTATATGAATTTTTTGTCTTTTTTAGGACATTTTATGATTTTGAGGTTTTTTTTCAAGACATTTTATGATTTTTTTGTCTTTTTCTAGAACTTTTTATTATGTTTAAATCTTTTTTCAAGAAATTTTATGATTTTTTTGTCTTTTGTCAGGACATTTTATGATTTTTTATCTTTTTAGGACATTTTATGATATTTTTTCTTTTTTCAAGACATTTTATGATTGGCAGGACCATGTGAAACAACCACTACAGTTAAGTGATAAAGGATTTCCCCCAGTCCGGTCCAAATCTAACCAAGTTTGAGAGATGTGAAAAATGACGTGCTTGGGGTGATAGATGAATCGTATACAAGACCTGATGTCAACCATGTTGGCCTTGCCATTGCACCAAAAGGTTGACCTTTCAATGCCCGATACAAATGTCAGTTAAGATCCACAAGAGGCGGTTAGACCATGTCACAAACCCAACTGCTATGCTACAAGGAAGATCAAGGGACACACCATCTTGCAACAATCCCCCACCCCCAACACAAGCAAGGGGTTTGAACCTGTGACCAGCTCTAACACCAATTGTTGGCCTTTCTGTTGCACCAAAAATTTAACCTATTAATGCTTGATACAAGTGTTGGTTAAGATCCAGAGGAGGTGGTTAGACCATGTCACAAACCCAAGCGATGTTCTGCAAGGAAGACCAAGGGACACAACATATTGCAACAAAACATTTTCAGCCATAGAAAGAAGTGGGAGGGTTTTGTGATAGAATATCGTGATGGTGTCAGAAAAGTGAGTGTTTATTATGAACTAAGGTAGATAGAATGAAAGTAGATGGAAAAACAAAGATTGACTACACGTGGTGCCTATTTTCCAAGTTTTACACCATGGTACTTATCCAAAGCACCTATTTACCATGTTTTCACTATTGGATGAATTATTTATCTTTACTATTTTGTCATTTTTTCATTTTTTCTCATTTTTTTGGTGTCACCCAGATGCTTATTTGTTAGGTTTTCATTAGGGGGATGATTTTTTATATTTTCAATTTTTTTGTATTTTGATGGTTTTTATCCTAGCTCTCTGATGCTATGCATAATTTTTTTAGAGATGTAGACTATTGATAGGTTTGTCAATTGTTCACCATCTAGAGTAGCTAGCTAGTTTTCTCTAGAATCGAATGAGGTCATGATGATGTAAGGGCCCAACCAATTAGGATTGAACTTGTTGGGTTTCTCTATGTCAGACTAATTATTAGGATTTTGCATTAGGACTGGGTTGCCAATGTCAAACTTCCAGACCATAACTCTCTTGTTATAACTACAAAAAAGGTTATTTTGATATGCCTATAAATGATTTAAAGCATTTTTTTTGCATTCCTCTAACATTTCTAGCTCATGCAGTCGTGACTGTCTATACTCTTCATCATCAATTAGGCCCTTCATGAAGAATTTTAAAGATGGGATTTCAACCTTGATGGGCAGGATAGCTTCAACTCCAAAGACCAAGGTGAATGGAGTGGATTGTATAGGTTTGTGGATGCTAGTGTGATAAGCCCATAGATTAGGGTTAAGTTGTACGTGCCAGTCATGACCAATGTCATTGAAGGTCTTCTTAATAATTTTGATAATTATCTTATTAGATGCCTCAGCTTGACCGTTTCCTTATGGGTAGTATGGCATGGAAACATGATGTTGGATATGGAAGCATTCACAAAGCTCACAGATGTCTTGATTTTTGAAGGGACAGCCATTTTTTGTGATGATGGACTGTGGGATACCATACTGGTAGATGATGTATTTGAGGATTAATTTGGAATTATGTTTGTTGGCTATGTATGTGAGGGGGATGGCTTCGATCCACTTAGTGAAATACTTGGTGGTAGTGATAATGTATTTATGGCCATTGGATGAGGTAGGATGGATTTTTCCCATGAGGTTGAGTCCCCATTGAATGAAGGGCCAAGGAGAAGTAATCATTCAAAGTTCATGTGTTGGTGCGTGGATTAAATCACTATGTATCTAACATTGGTGACATGTTCTAAAAAACTCAAATACATATTTTCCCATTGTCATCCAATAATACCCAAGTCTCATGATCTTCTTGGCCAAGGTAGGACCACTCGAATGATATTCGCATATACCCTCATGTACCTCACGTAAGGTTGTTTGTACTTCGTCAATGTCAAGACATTAAAGAAGGCTATTGTAAAAGATACAATGGTATAAGGTTTCATTGATGATGGTGTATTGGGTAAGATTGTGGATAAAGGATTTTCATTGGTTATTGGATATGTTTGAGGGGAGGGTTTGGGAGTGGAGATAGCCATAGATGTCTTGATACCATGGTGATTTGGGACCAATAAGCTCACAAACCATTTTTGACTCTAGAATGTCATATGTAGGAACCAAAAGTTGTTCCACCAAGAAATCAAATTGTGGCACATTTCTAGGAATGTCTAGGAGAGATCCAATTGTAGCCATTGCATCTACTACCTTGTTTTGTTCCCTAGGAACTTGGTCAAAAGCAAGCATGTGGAAATATGACTAAAAAATATCAACAATGCATTTGTAAGGCATTAGCTTTTCATCCTTGGTGTCATATTCATCATTGACTTGGTTGATGACCAACTGAGAATCTCCAAAGATGTGAAGTGTTTTGATTTTCCATTTTAGAGCCATTCAAAGTCCTATAACAAGTGCCTCATATTCTACAACACTATTTGTGCATGGAAAAGTAATGTGAAATGACTTAGGGATGGAATCTCCTCGTAGTTTGATAAACATTATACCTACTCTTGAGTGATGAATAGTATGAGACCTATTGAAATATAGTTTCCAAGGTGATTTAGGCTTTGTATGAAATATGGACTCATCAGGAAATCTGCTACCAGTGGATGATCACCTTGTATAGGTGCATCTACGAGTTGCTCCACATACTGTATGTCACACTCAATATCATAACCCATTTTTCCAAGCAGCCTGTCAATGTTGTACGACTTAGGATATACTTCAATGGGTCAACCTTTTCCACTAGATGTGTCTTGTTCTTAGCATGTAATGTCATAAATTTTGGGTAGTGAAGAAAACTACTAGAAATGCACGTTCAATAGTTGTATAGTTAAGTTTGTATCCAACCAATGTGTGACTGATGTAGTACATTACCCTTTCCTTTTCTTCATGATCATTTTGTGCAATCAATTCCCCTAGTGCTAAAGTTGTTGTCGAGACATACAAAATTAAAGGTTTTCATTCAATAGGTGGCATTAGGACAGGTGGTGATAATAAATAGTCTTTGATCTATTGGAATGTTGTTTGAAATTTATTAGTCCACACAAAGGGGGTGCCTTTTCCTAGGAGATATTTAAATGGTTGGCACTTGTCTGCTAGTTGTGTGATGAGAATTAGATAGATTGTAATGTTCCTTGCAATGTCCTTATCTCACTTATTCCTTTTGGTAGAGGAATGTCCAATATTGCTTTTACTTTGGCTGGATCAACTTCAATGCCTTTGTGAAAAACTATATGCCCCAAAAAATTTCTTGATGTCATGCGAAAGAAGGGTATGTGTAGGATCATCATGGAAATTTAAATAGGCCCTTAAGTGGCAAAAAAATTCAAGAAAATTAGAGTTAGGCAACTTGACGTAAAAATTTGAATAAGTTATCTATATTATTTGAAAAATATGTAAGAATAGAATATGTAGAAAATTGAATGTTGTTTCTAAACTAATAGGTTTGTTTAAAAAAAATAAAAATCTATTTGGTGAAAATTTGAAATTTAAATGCAGTAGTACTTAAATTTTAGGGAAAAAATAAGTAGGTGTCTGTCTGACCACCCTAACCACAATAAAATAATTATATTTTTTTGTAAGATTTTAGATATAAGTAGAGAACTCATGTCTCGATGTGATGCATATTTTGTTGTAATTTTTTTCCAAGTAAATAATTAATTATGATTTTTTAATTATAACTTTTAAAAAATATAAAAAGTTTGTATGTCTAACCACCTTAACTTGGTCAAAAATTCATGAAATTCATTTTTTCTTTTTTTAATCCTATAGTATGCAAAGCATAGAATGTGACACATGTTTTGGATTCAAAAAATGTGATACCATTTGAAAGGTGTAAATGTTTTTCAATCAGCCTATCAATTAGGACTTTAGTTGTAATTCAAATAAAAAATGAATAATAATTATTTATTAAATTCAAAATAAAGCATAATTTATATTGGTGGAAAGCTAAAAATCTCCTTTAAAAACCCTTTTCGTTTCAACAATTTTGGGTAAAAAAAAAGTCGTCAGCCACATACCCATCATATTGCCACTTTTTGGCCCATCTTGATTCTGCACATACCCAAAAACTTCTTAGGATTCAAACAGACCTTGTACTCTTCCAGTATTTTGAAAAAAAATTCTAGTACATTAAGGTTATTCATACATGTCAAATATTTTTCCAAGAGGTCATCTACACAATCTTACATTAGTGTGTGCATGATGTCATGAAATATTGCTGTCATGGCTCTTTGATATGTGGCACCTGTATTCTTTAAGCTAGAAGGAATGTTGTTCTAGCAATATGTACCCCAAGGACATGTAAATGTTGTTTTGTGTTGATCTTCAGGGGAAATTTTAATCTAATTATAACTTGAGAAACCATCCATAAGGGACATCGTCTCATATCCTGCTCTAAGGTCAACTATGATGTCTATTTTGGGCAATGGAAAGTCATCCTTTGGGAATGCCTTGTTCAAATCTCAAAAGTTTGTGTAGATGTGTATTTGACCATTTTTCTTGGTAACATGTACAAGGTTTGAAATCCATTCAACATAATCTATCGATCTTATGAATCCCACATCTAACAATTTCTTGAGATCAACTTTCACTAACAAGGCAATTTGTGGATGTATCTTTCATAGCTTCTGTTTTACCAGCTTGGTATTTGGAAGTAAGGGTAGATGGTGTAAGAATAATTTCAGATCCAACCCAGGCATGTACACATATGACCATGCAAATTTAAATTTTCATTCTACAAATAATTTTTGAAATTCAGATTTTTCTTCCTTTTTCAAAGATGTTGCAAAGAGAATGATTTTGGTATCTTCTATTGTGGCTATGTTGAATTCCATGGTGTCCTCAATGAGAATTTCTTCTTTTTCTTGTGTGATGGGGAGAAATTCCAATCCTCCATCATTGGGTGCCTCAAAGAGGTTTTCACCCTTGGATACATCCCTCATTTTTACTTTTATATCATGAGAAGGTTCCTTTCAGTTTTCACCTATAGAAATGTAGTTTTTTGTTTTACTTTTATTTTTATTTTTGTGACTAGAGGATTGCACAGTCTCCCCAAATTATGTTGCATAATCTAGGTCTATGGTAAATCTATCTTTATGGTCAAAAATCTCATGTGGTGAGTCAAATGAATCCAAATGATGGTCATTAAGGATAGATGGCTGAAAAAGTGTATCAGAATGATGGTCAGATGATGGTGCCAATTTATCATCATTGTGAGGCCAAAAGAGTCCTACCCATTCTTCTCTTTTCAATGAGACTTTAGGAGTGTCTTTAGGAAGGTCAACTTTGAACATTTGTTTGAATCATTCATCAAAATAAAGTTCACTAGGTTCTAGAAACATTTCATCAAGGAAACAATCACTCAAGGATCTTTGGGAGCCAAATTCCCATTCATGTGAGTCAGTTTCAGTAAGGGAATCTTCAGTAGTCTTGAAACTTTCAGAAAAATTTACACACTCACCCAAAAGTATATTGATATGTTGATCATCAATTTTGGGTAGCCCAAACCCTAACCCAAGAATTTTTGGTTTGCAGGAAGGCATTATAGGTTCTCGCATTCCAGTTTTTTTTTTACCAAGGCCACTAGTTCCATCATATCCTTGTGCCTTCACCATTTCATATCCTTTGTCATATATCTACACTTGTAATGGGAATGGATCTTCTATGTCTTTATAAATCCAAGTTGATATGTCCTTGATGTCTTCTTTGCTCATATCACCCCATTTTACAAGAAACCACATCAGAGGAACTTTGAAAATTTCTTTAGGCTCCATTCTGAAACAAGGTTGACCATAAGCCTTTGGAGAGCTGGGTATTTTAGTGATGTAGTAGGCCATGTTCAATTTATATTCTCTACAACCTTGGTCCTCAATCTTGATATTAGGATCAGCCTTTGGAATGGTGGGAGATGGCATGGTAGAAGTCGAAGGAGTGGATGTGGATGATTTGCAAAGTGTGGAAAAATCAATGTATTTAGAAGAAGAGGAGGTTGGAGCTTCTCGGTTGATTAGCACTTGATTTTTTGAAATACCCCTTAGATTGGTGCAATATTGGAAGGGTTCGAGGTCTCCATGTATGGTGATTTTAGTGCCATCAAAAGGAAACTTCAAGCATTGATGGTAATTGGATGGAACAACTTTTAATGCATGGATCCAAGGTCGAACAAGCAAGATGTTATATGGTAGCTCAAGATCTAGGAGTTGACATGTTGTATCTATAATGATAGGATCAACTTTGATATGAAGTGTGATAATACCTTGAGAGGAGTGTTATTCATCATCATAATCCTTTTTTAACAATGCTCTTAGTGGAGTCTACACAAGCATCAAAGAATCCTAGAGCTTTTACCAATTTTAGGGATCATATGTTTGGTCATGCTCTTCCATCTATTAAGACTCATCTAACCTTATGTTTATGGATAAATACTTTGATATGCAATGCATCATTTTAAGAGAGTTATGGTGACACATAGTCTTGGTTTGAAAATGTGATGTGGTGGGGAGTGGTCAGGTATACCACCATGGCTTCACATTGGTTGGAATCAATGTCATGAGGGATGAAAGACTCCTATAATTTTTTATCAAGTATGGCCTTGTGTGCGAGAGAGATGCATAGCAGCTTGAGTATAGAGATTTGGGTGGGCATTTTTCCTAATTGGTCAGTGAGATTGAACTATCCCTTAGGTTGTGAGTGTTTGACAGATGGACTAGGTATCATGATCTTCAATTGTTTGGGAGGAGGACAAACTATGGTGGCTTTTCCTTCCATGGGTAGTGACATTACACTTAGGTGCTTTCTTGATGGTAATTGTATCGACATATTGATCAACAACTCGAATGTGATTAAAAATGGTCCATTGGAATAGTCAGAAGTTGTACAAGTGTAATTGGCTATATTATTATTAGTCTTTGGACCTGACATAGAGGGATTATTTGAACTGTGGTCATGCAGTGGGTTTTTATGAATTGTATGGTCCGCGTTTGAAGTAAATTGTTGTCTGCCTCATTCAATGGTGTGATTTTCAATGAGATCATGTACAAGGTTTCTTAATTGTCAAAAAGAGAAGTTTTATGCCCTTTTGTGTAGCGATAATCACAAAAGGAATTGTCATCCCACCAAGATGGCTTGAATTGTCCTCAGCCATATGACTTAGGGTCCTGTAATGTAATGACAACATTTTGGACAATCTTCTTGCAAACCTCTTCAATTGGTTCACCCAAGGAAATGTGTGTATGTCTCTTTGGAAATTACCTAGTTTGACATGTTTACCCTAGGTTTTGATTATTTTGATTATTTTGGACAGCATTGGCAGTAGATGTCAGTGTGACCATTGGTGTATTTTGCGATTGAGTTCCTTTGAGGGTGAGTATAGGACGCATTGTGTTCACTACCTTAGCATCAAAAATTCCATCATTAGTGTTGTACTTATTCTTGACCTAGTATTTATTTTTGTTAGTAGGTGGGTTTGTATTTGTGTTCTTGTTTCCATATTTTAGTTCTCCTTTAGCAATAAGGGCCTTTTCGAGTTGGACTCCATTTTCGATGAGATTTGTAGATGTGGTGCATCAATGAACTTGAAAATTGTATTTCAATGGGCCTAGGAGGATTTGGACAAACATGTCCACCTTCTCTTTTTCGGGTATTGCGACATCGCAACGAATTGCTAAACTTGTCCATCTTTGGAAGAATGGAATAAAGGTCTAACCAATTTATTCTTGAGTAAGTGTGCATAAATTGGTAATGTTGACATCTGTGTCAATGTTATAGGTGTAATTTTACACAAATTTTTTTGCAAGTTCCTCCCATGATTTTATTCCCTTAGGCAACATGGAAATCCATCTAAGTGTGGGACCTGTAAGACCTAGGGAAGAGTTTCATAAAACAAGTATGTTCATAGGAAACATACACGCAATTGGTTGTAAATTCTCTAATGTGTTCAAGGGAATTTTTCTTGCCTTTGTATTTCGTAAGGTTTGGAACCACGTATCTGGGAGAGGGGTATGTGCAGGGTCATGATGGGCCAAAAAGTGGTGATATGATGGGTGTGTGTAGGGTATGTGGCTAATGACTATTTTTTACCCAAAATTGATGAAACAAAAAGGGTTTTTAAAGGAGATTCTCATCTTTCCAACAATATAAATTATGCTTTACTTTGAATTTAATAAATAATTATTGTTCATTTTCTATTTGAATTATGACTAAAGTCCCAATTCATTGGTTGATTGAAAAAATATATAGCTTTCGAATGGTAACACATTTTTTGAATCCAAAACATCTGTCACATTCTATGATTTGCATACTATAGGATTCAAAAAAATGAATTTCATTAAGTTTTTACCAAGTTAAGGTGGTCAAAGATACAATTTATTATATTTTTTAAAAGTTACAATTAAAAAATTATAATTAATTATTTACTTGGAAATAGATTACAAAAAAATATTTATCACATCCATAAATGAGTCCTCTACTTATATCTAAAATATTATAAAAAAATATTATCATTTTATTGTGGTTAGGGTGGTTAGACAAACACCTACTTATTTTTTCCTTGAAATTTAAGTACTACTGCATTGAAATTTTAAATTTTCACCAAATAGATTTAAAAAAAAAACCTAGTAGTTTAAAAACTAAATTCAATTTTCTATAGATTCTATTCTTACATATTTTTGAAATAATATAGAGAAGTTATTCAAATTTTTACATTAGGTTGCCTAACTTTGATTTTTTTTTATTTTTTGCCACTTAAAGGGGCTATTTTTTCCATGATGATCTTGTACATACCCAGGGAACTACGACATATGTAGACTCATGTAAAAAGGGTATGGAAATAGTTCATATGATATGTGAGTCATTTTATGTTGCATTTGCATGTTCTCCATCTATTTTTGCAAGGTCGCAATTTGAGCTATGAGTGCATTAATTATGGGGTTATTCATAGCATCACACATGCTAGTGATAGGTATTCCTTGAGTTCCCACTTGCTTTGAGGATATGTTCAAATTTGATATGTATTGTTGTAGAATCTGTGACATTTTTTTATTTATAAATTACTGGTATTGTGAATTCTAATTAGGAATATGTTGTTGTGTATGGATGTGTGATGTGTATGTCGGAATGTGCATTCCAATAGTATTAGTTGATATTTGTGAAATTTGTTGACCTTGAGTGTTCTTGTGTGCAAATGAAGTCGTGTGTTGTGTAATCTGATTTCCTTGTCCAAATTGATAAATGTGACCATGGGGAACATTTGGGTATGTGTAGGATTATCATGGAAAAAATGGGCCCTTAAGTGGCAAAAAATTTAGAAAAATCAAAGTTAGGCAACTTGACGTAAAAATTTGAATAAGTTATCTATATTATTTCAAAAATATTTAACAATAGAATATGTATAAAATTGAATGTAGTTTCTAAACTACTAGGTTTTTTTTTTTAAATCTATTTGCTGAAAATTTGAAATTTCAATGCAGTACTACTTAAATTTTAGGGAAAAAATAAGTAGGTGTCTGTCTGAGCACCCTAACTACAATAAAATGATAATATTTTATAATATTTTAGACATAAGTAGAGGAATCATGTTCATATGTGATGCATATTTTTTTGTAATCTTTTTCAAGTAAATAATTAATTATAATTATTTATTACAACTTTTAAAAAATATAAACACTCATATTTCTGACCACCTTAACTTGGTCAGAACTTCATGAAATTCAATTTTTCTTATTTTAATCCTATATTATGAAAGCATAGCATGTGATGCATGTTTTGGATTCAAAAATGTGATACCGTTTGAAAGCTATAGATGTTTTCAATCTATCAATCAACACTTTAGTCATAATTCAAATAGAAAATAAATAATATTTATTTATTAAATTCAAAGTAAAGCATAATTTATATTGGTTGAAATTTGAGAATCTCCTTTAAAATCCCTTTTAATTTAATCAATTTTGGGTAAAAAAAATCATCAGCGACATACCCTACAAATACCCATCATATTGCCACTTTTTGCCCTATCATGATCCTACACATACCCGAATGTTGGTGTTTTTCCTTTGAGAGATGTTGGTTTTGGAATTGAGTTATGATGAAGTATTGACATTAGGTTTGGGTCTTGGAATAGAGATTCATCATTTATTTCTCCCAAAGGGGTTCAATGAATTTATTCCCATGGCATTATTTGAAGACCCAATCAGAGGATTTGAAAATGTTGTTCCCATGGTGTTAGATGAAGCTCCAAATAAAAGGTTTAAAGAATTTGTCCCCATTTTTGATGATCCAAAGGTAGCTCCAATAGCTTGTGAGGATGTTGTTGGCATTAGAGGCATTTATTGAAACATGGCTTGTAACATGGTTGATGTTCCTCCAATGGATGTCGTGTTGATCATGCTATATGTATTTTGAGAAGTGGTGCCACTAGAAGTAGCATTGATGGTGTTTGTTGCATTTTGTGTGGTGACACTAATGAAGTTATTGTTTGCATTGTGTTGGGGTTGATTGGTGTTTGAACTATTGTTTGCATTGTTGCTAGCATTGTGATCGGGAGATGCTATCCTTAAAGTGTTAATGTCAAAACCTCATGGAAATTTGGCCCCTTGGTCTAAAAGCATGGCTAAATATCTCTATTAATTGTGCAAGGTAAGTTCCTCTACAAAGGAAGCCACATCAATATTTTGAGTGAAAACTTCTAAGTCTTCCATGGATACATGTCCATTTTTTTGTCTCTACGTATGAATGGTTCAAAGGGATTGTTGAAGAGGATGGCATGTTGATGTCGCTGAAAGGATTGATGAAAGGTGCCTCCAAGTCTATATTTGGATTCATTTCATTAGAAAATTTATACGGGTTGGTGTCATGTCCAAAAGGATCCATTTGTCTTCTTTTCCATTGGATCCTAGTCTCAACCATATAAGGATTTTCTCAAATTAGGAAGGTGAAAATGACAACTAAGACTATGAAGAAGAATGACTCTATGTTTTTTGAATTTTTTTAATAAGGGATGTGAATGAAACTATATTTTTGGGGGTTTTTGGTAACAAGAGATGTAATATGGCAATGTTGTCTAAAGGAAATGAAGACTAGAATGAAAGGGTATGACACTATTTTTTATTTATTTTTTTTGGATTTTTAGGTTAAGGAATCCAAAATGAGGAATAAAATGACTAAAATATGCAAAGGTCTAAGAAATTTTGATGGAATTCTTAGAAAAGGTTTACTCAACCATTCAAATCTTGGTCTATGTCTCAATTTGGGTTGCCAAAGGACTTGTGTCTATGACGATGACAAGATGACAAAGTGAGGTTTCCTAACTAGACTTTTGAGTTGAAAAGGTCTCACAAAAGGACAATTCCTAAATGAAATGATCATGACTAAGTCCAATGATAACTTACTTTTGAAGGCAACAATTTTTCAAGGTATAGGAAGTTTTCCTATTCCAAAGTTTGCAACAAGATGAGGACCTAAAGACTGGTTTATTGTTGGAAATGATGATGATGGAACCTAGTGCAACTAAAATTTTGCAAGGATGGACCTATGGGAAATGTAAGCTAAAAGATACAAAAAATGAATGACTTGAGCAATTCCTTGTCTTATTTTTAATAGTGGGCACTCAGAAAGATGTTTGACAGGAAATTAAAAGTGTTTGGACCCAGGTTTTGGATAGTAATAGTGTTTTTCTTAGTGGTAGACAATTGCATCATTTTAGGTCATAGATGCATTGCAAGATGTCAAATGTGTTACAGGTTCAGTGAACATGTCATTACAGGTCACAGATGTGGTTTAGGAAAGAAATTGCATCATTCTAGAAATTAAATGTGGTTCAAACTAGTTAAATGCATTGCAGAGGATATAAAATGCATTTTGGTAGAGTAATTGCAACACAAAAAGTCTCAAATATTGTTAAAAATGGAAAATGTGTTGCACATAATAGCAAATGCATTGTAGGTTGAATAAAGGTCTAGTTTGTTTGTAATTTTAGAAAAATTTCAGATTTTAGTTTGAATGAGTGTTTCCAGGTCTATGAAAGGTGTTTATTTGTTCAATGTATCAAAAAACACTTGGAAAATACAATGTCTTTGAATTTTTTAAAACATGCACAATGAAGACAAGCATAATCCTAGGTTAGGCATGGACTATATCCACTAGATTCCATGTGGATTTCTCTAGTCACAATTACTCTTAGTGGGTGATCTAGAAGCTTGGCCATATAGGCTCTGCCTTACATTGCACTCACTTCTTGGTTCAATCAACTTTGAAACCCCCATAACTCTCCCATGGTAGGCTTTCCACCTCTACTAAGAACTACGAGAATGTGGATTCCTTGGCAATGACCATTGCTACACCAACGAATAGATGGGTTTTGGTTATTATGTAAAAGTTTTTTGATTTGGGACTCTTGCTCGAGTGGTCGCACATGAGACAAGATTAGCTTTGATTAGGAGGAATTCTAGCTTGAAGAGGTTACACTCAACATGGTTTTGGGGAAGTCACTTGTCTGTGTAACACATCCC
Organism: Sequoia sempervirens; assembly: GCA_007258455.2. NCBI lineage: Eukaryota > Viridiplantae > Streptophyta > Pinopsida > Cupressales > Cupressaceae > Sequoia > Sequoia sempervirens. Next base: position 728,654,467 of record VDFB02271358.1, on the reverse strand, counting down.
TAGTTGTAATCCTAAGTTTTCCATTAGGATTCACATTTGTATACTAGTCAGGAGTAGCTCAGCTAAAGAGCTCCATTTCCAGTTTGAGTTGCCTTGGGGTGAGTAATTTTTCCCACCAAGGAAGGACCAATTCCTAGAGTCAATAATAGTTTCTCTTGCACCTAGAATCACACAAGTGCACAAGGGGAGAGGATACTTCTATTATTGATTTGGGGTTACACAAATTGTAAGCACTTGTTCATTTTAATTATCCAAATTGTAATGTGAGGTAAACACATAAAACAGTTTTTTCATTTTAAACTTAAAACCAATGTGAAATAATAAAAAGTTTAGTTTAAGCCCATGACATGAAAATGCATGTAAATTTTAGCCTTATGAGTTTCAATGCAAGATTCTGCTCATTTTAAGCCCATGAGTGAGTATTCATGTTCATTTTAACCAATGAAATGTGAATACATGTTATTTTTTATTTGTTTTCTTTAAGGAATTGAAAAGGTGATATGAAAATCAACAAAAACCAAGGTTAGACACCTCGCCACATGCTATAAATAGAATATTAGTAACCCAAAAAACCTCTAAGCTACTAATAGAAAAAGAAATCTAAAAAATTATGCAAACACCTGAAAGTAAATTTTTACCAGTCAAATGCATCGTTTTTCACAACAAATGTGTTGCAGGGTAAAAAGCTAGAATTTTCTAGGTAGATGCGTCGTTCTACACAACAAATGTGTCTCAAGGCCCAAAGCTAGAATTTTCCAGTCAAATGTGTCAGATTGCAAAGCAAATGCATCATGACAGAGTAGATGCATTGTTCTACACAAAAAATGTGTCACAATAGAGTAGATGCATCATTCTATAAGTCAAATTCATCACAATGTGGAAAATGCAGCTTGAAAATATGCAAATGCAACACTCTGTACCTGTACCTACAAAAACACAAAAATCTAGGTTAGCAGATTAGAGCTTAAACAAAACAACCCAAAGCAAAGAAATGAAGAACAAAGGAGTACAAAACATGAAAACAAGGAAATATATCACCAAATGTCTACAACCTCCATGACTAACCTCCATTGCACCTTCTCTATTTGTTGCAAGTAGATAATTTCCCTCAGATTTGTGATGAGAAACCTTTGACTATGCCAACATCCAAAGAAAATGTTGAACAATTCTATCAAAATGCAACACAATGCAACTATGAAGCAAGCCTAAAGCGTAAAAAAATGTCTAAAGCATGAAGTCATGAAATACCAAGATGTCAAGATGTTAACATAATCAAATGAGACCAAAATTGCCATTTTATAGAAAATTTAATTTTGGATGAAAGGCAAAGATTAAAAATTCACAAATTCCCTAAAATCAATGGTCAAAAATTGAATGTGACAACCCACAATTAGGGATAGGGAAACATTAGGTTAAATTTGAAATGAATGGTTAAAATTTAATTTTAGAAAATCAAATCAAGGGACAAGATTGCATGTGACAAGGAGATACGAATGGCATGGAAAAAGAAAGAGATGGAAAATCAAATAATAATAGAAATTATTTGATTTATTGAGGAAAGTTGTCATTTTGAATTAAAAAATTAATTTATTTTAAAAGGTGGGGTCATGTGATAGTAAATAATTATTTCAAATTATTTACTTGGAGAAAGAAAATTAGAAAGGTGGACAGTTTTAAATAAATGAGTTTATTTAAAATTCAGAAAAAGGACAAAGTGGACAATAATTAAATAAATTTAAAAAATTATTTAATTATAAGAAGACATTTAGAAATTAATGAAATGTTTAATAAATAATTAAATAAATAAAATTTATATATTTAAATAATTTGGAAGAAATAATGGACAAAAGATAATTAAATAAATTTAAGAATTTATTTAATCATATGGAGACATTAGAAAACTATCGACGCATTTAAATAAAATAAATATTATTTATTTATTTAAATAGTTAGGAGGAATTAAAGACATGAATTAATTAAATAATTGATAATCATTTAATTAATAGTTGAAATTTGACCATAGTACATAATTAAATATTTTAATTATGTTAGGAAGAAATATGGAGAAAATAGAGTGTGTAGGCCTAGGTCAATTTTATGTGTTTAAAATTGAGATAACTTAAACAATAAAGCAAAGATTCATTGAGATTTAAAATGATATGAATTGTTTCTAAAAATGTCTTAAGCTTGTAATAGGTCAGTGCCTAATCATGGGCCACATAGTCAAATATAAATTGCAATAGAGATCCTATCAACAAACTAGGTTCAACCAATGGATTTAAAATGTATCAGTTCCTTACATTAACCAATTCACTCATATTGTCATGGAGTTCTCCTTACCAATCCCACTTATGCACTCTAAATTATAGTTATATGATCAAAGTAATTTAACTCTTTACTTGAAAGAGAACCATGGTCAAACAACACAATCATAGGAATGCTAAGATGATAAATTCAAACATCCTTGATATATTGGATTCATGTAGTTAAAGCATACAAATCTTGAGATAACTTCAAAATAGTAATATGTTGCTACACAAATTGGTCAACACTTGCTCATAAAATCAAACTATTACAATTTACACATTCCATCTATGACTCAGACTTAGCACTATTTTATATTACATTCCTAATTCAAAAATTGAGAACCACTACAGATGAGAAGGAATGAGAATAAGAAGAAGAAGAGTAAGCCCCAAAATCAATTTGCAATTGACACCTAGATTCTTCATCTTTCATTGATCTATAACTCCCTTTGCTTGAAGAAAAGCCCCATTCAGCAATTTGTTCTTTTGCTTCATCACTCACTTGGCCTATAATAGAAAAAAATTCTCCATCATGAAGAGTCATCATTCATTCTTCATTCTGTAGTTGAAAAATATCTTTTCTTGCAAAAGATTTCACCTCCTCTTCCATTTTTCACCCTGAAGTGTGAAAACTGGTTCTCCATGAAAAATCCTTTCTCCCAGTCAAGAATTTTTTTTATACAATGAATATTTTATTCACTTTATAAAATTATCATGCATGTCGCTACACCTTTACATTTTACATTTAAAATTGAGTGAGTACATTGATTTATCCACCAAGCAAAAAAATCATTTCCCCTATGCCATTTTACTTTCAACCTCATTTTCAAATATTTTCCTTTTAAAATGATGAGGGCTTGAAAAATTACAATATCGAGAAATTTTTTTTTTACTCAAGTCCCCTTATTTACTTCACCATATAGTTTTCCACCCAACAAAGGAAACTTTTTATTTTTATTTACAAAGTTTTTTCTTAATTGTTTCATCAGACTATGAAAATCACATTCACCCGTGAACATTCTTTCAATTTACCCTCACATACCCTTACTCACCATCAAAAGTTTCATTAAATTATTTCCACAAAGCAATCTCTTCAAACCCACCACCTCTTCACTTTAACACTTCCAAGTAATTACCATCGTGCATTTCTAACAAAATGAGAAAATTGAGACAATAATTAGCGATATGTGATGGAGAGAACAAGGCAACACCAGTCATGAATAGAATGAGGAAAAGGAAAATCAAAACAACTATGGGCGAAACCATCACACTATCACTAATATATTGAAGAGAAAGAATTTGAAACAATGATGGGAAAAGCTCCCCCTCAAACTATCTCTTCTTGCTCATCATGTTTCTATAGTTTCTCTTTCACAGTGCATTTGCAGCAAATAGAATGAAGATCGAGCGAGGTGTCAAAATAGAAACCCTATATAGTTTTGATACACTTTCATAGTAAACAAAAACTTGTTCCTCTTACAAAATAATTATGTTTTAGGGTTTCAACTACATCAAACATTGAATAGTGGCATTTCCTCACCCGCAAATAAAAAATATTGGTCTATGTGTCAATATTTGATAAAATAATTTTTGAGCCCTCTCAAAATACACTACCTTGCATTCTTTTGATCCCTCCAAATGGGAACAACTACCAAATAATTTTAGTTTCCATGTGAAAAGTTTGTAGAAAAATCCTTTGCAACTTATTCACTCTATGTAGCCTCTGTTAAAATAAACACTAGTTAAAAGCACAAAGTTGTGTGACACTTTTAGCCAACTTATCAACACAACTTAATTTAAGTATTTCTAACAAAAAATCAATTTTGGTCAAACATATGATCTAGTAAGATTCATTCTAGCTAAGTTAGATACTTTCATAACTTTCTCAACAAAAATTGTTGGCTAAAAATATATGGAGCACCACTTTGAGTTCAATTTACCAAAAAAATTAAAATTGTTTGAAAAACATGAAGTTTCAATAACTCCTACTAATGCAAATAACTTTTTTTTTTAAATATAAAAAATACCCTTTTGTAGATCCATAAGTGTAGTTTTCAAAAATATATTTACTTTAATAGTTTAATTATTAATTATACTATATTTTTTATTTTTCCTAAAAGTAGTTTATTAGTACAAAATATTATGTTGATTACCATGGCAAGGAAAAATACTAAAACATATTTAAAAACATTGAAAAAAATATGATGCACTAGATAAAAAATATATTTGAAGATGGTATAATTTATTTACATATTAGATAAATATTTAATATGAAAGTTGACGACCGATGGAAAGAAATATTTTTTGATTCACACACATTTTAATATTTATTAAAAAATATATTTATCAAAATTGGAAAAAAATATATCTATGCACTAAAGTTTCAAGTTATAAACACACACAAAAAATTTAAAAGAAAAAAAAAATTACTATAAAAAGTTTGGCATCTCATGCCACTTCATTTTTTTAGCATTTTATCAACAACTAAATTATAGTGTTAATTTATTAAAAACTAATTTTAAATTATTATTGTTATTATTATTTTAAATACAAACATTAAATATACTAAAAAATACATATTTTACTAGTTTACATCACTTCAAAATTCAAAATTCAAAACATATATGCCACTTTTTAGTGATTCAAGTGTAAAATTTGGATCAATGTTGGTTGTTTATTTTATAAAGTGTGGCACAACTTTGTGCTTTTACCCCACTAATTTCTCCCTCCACCATTAATTGAAGATAGATTATGGAAATCTTATTTATTCTTATCCACAAAATCTATTTTTTTGTCTATCAGGTATGTGCAGGATCATGATGGGCCAAAAAGTGGCAATATGATGGGTATGTGTCTTACGACTTTTTTTTTACCCAAATTTGATGAAATGAAAAGGGTTTGTAAAGGAGATTCTCAACTTTCCACCAATATAAATTATGCTTTACTTTGAATCTAATAAGTAATTATTATTAACTTTCTATTCAAATTAGGACTAAAGTCATGATTGATAGATTGATTGAAAAACAACTATAGCTTTGAAACGGTATCACATTTTTTGAATCCAAAACATGTGTCACATTCTATGCTTCACATACTATAGGATTGAAAAAATAAAAAATGAATTTCATGAATTTTTGACCAAGTTAAGGTGGTCAGACATACGAGTTTTTTATATTTTTTAAAAGTTGTAATAAAAAATTCATAATTAATTATTTACTTGGAAACGAATTACAAAAAAAATATGCATCACATCAAGACATGATTCCTCTACTTATATCTTAAATCTTATAAAAAAATGTTATCATATTATTGTGGTTAGGGTGGTTAGATAGACACCTACTTCTTATTTTTTCCCTGAAATTTAAGTACTATTGCATAGAAATTTCAAATTTTTACCAAATAGATTTATTTATTTTTTAAACAACCCTAGTTGTTTATAAACTACATTCAATTTGCTACAAATTCTATTCTTACATATTTGTTAAATAATATAGATAACTTATTCAAATTTTTATGTCAAGTTGTCTAACTTTGAGTTTTCTGAATTTTTTGCCACTTAAGGGCTTGTTTTTTCCATGATAATCCACACATAGCCTATCATTAACTTGTAGTGTACTACAAGTTTTTAAGCCACATACAATCTAATATGTTTTTTTTTACCTCCAATCTCCAATGCCTCTTCTCACTAACTGTAGGAGATTAATTGTTTTGTGGTGGTACCTCTAAATCCACATTTATGCAACTATTTTCATATACATTGGAATAGAGACTAAAAATATCGAGAGATCTATAAAGTCTCATATATTTGTAGTTGGTCATTTTCAATCAATAAAATATTTTTTTGTATGTTGTAGCATACCTTATCTAAATGCTTTGTTATATTTAGTTTAGATACTTTGTTTTCTGTTAATTCCCTTGCATTGTACAAATTGTTATCAGTAGTCATAGATTCAGGGAGAGATATGTTGAGTGTGAGTGAGTTAAATGATTGTTGTAACTCTAAATTTCACTTCCCTTGCACCTGAAGATTACATCTATTAGAAATCTAAATCAACATGGCTCCAAATAGTAGTTTGGCTCAGCCACAGGTTCCTATTTTGACTGAAAAAAATTACAATTCATAGTTCATTAGAATGAGAACTTTATTTGATGCTCATGAAATTTGGGGATTAGTGG